>CAUYUJ010020726.1:149968-199968 GCA_963575745.1 Prorocentrum cordatum | reverse complement strand
CTTGATCTCGTCACCGGCGCAGCCCTCCGGTTCGACCTCGTCATTGTCGCCGTCGCCGATATCGTGGTGGTGGTAGTCGTCGTCGTTGTCCTCCTCCTCCTCCTCGTCGCCGTCCTCATTTTCAGATCGGCGCTGCACTCCTGTCGTGCAGAATGTGAGTCCCCCCTCTCTCTCTTTCTCTCGCTTTCCCTCTCTCTCTCTCTCTCTCTGGACATGGCCCTCTATCTCGCTGCGTTCCTCTCTCTCTCTCTCTCTCTCTCTCTCCCTCGCTCTCTCTCTCTCTCTCTCTCTCAATATCTCTCTCTCTCTCTCTCTCTCTCTCTCTCTCTCTCTCTCTCTCTCTTCTCGCATATGTATAAGTACGTGTATACTCATATATATATATATATGTACATGATTTTTATATTTATATATACATATATATACATATTTATATAAATGTATATATACGTGTATTTAAATGTGTACCTACATATATACATACATGTATATATATATATATATGTGAGAGAGAGACAGAGACAGACAGAACGACGGAGAAACATAAAGAGAACACAAACAATAATAAAACGCGTTTCGGGGACGCTTGCCTTTGACATATCAGATGAGAGGGCCAAACGGCCATTCACTGTCCCTGGGTGCTTGGCTGAAGTGGGATTCCGCGACGCGGATAATTGTTGTTATTGTTGTTGGATGTTTGGTTGTTTGTTTGTTTGTTGTTGTTATTGCTGTTCTTGCTGGTGGGCTCTCACTACGCGAGAGAATGTACTGTTGATCCCTCCTCCACTGACCGCTTTGTTTGTTCAATTGAAGTGCTTCCCCCAGGACTCGTACCCTGATTTTCATCATGGAGAGTCACCCCTCGGATTACAACAACAACAACAACAGCAAGGTTGTCACGTGCTCTTGTTGCCCGTTCACCGGGAAACGTGGCCAACGCTTGTCCTTACAGGACAACCCGAGACCTTGCTGCCCGGGGGTAAGCACACACACACACACACACACGGCAACCAGCAACCAATAACCTCGGGCTCCATTCCTCGCTCCGCTGTAACTTCGCTTGCTGAAGGGTGTGAACTCCTCCTTTTTTATGCAATGTTTCTATGTCTGCACCAACGAAGCTCCAGAATCGATCGGCTCCTGTAGGGATCCTATAGGGATCCTACGGGGGTCCTATACGGATTCTATGCGATCCTATGCGATCCTATACGATCCTCTGGGGTCATGTGGAAATTTTATGGGGTGCCCATGCGATCCTATAGGATCCTATAGACATCGTATAGGGCGTGTATAGGAATCCCATGCGATCCTATAGGATCGTAAAGGAAACCAATCGGGATTGTGAAGGAATCCGACGCGATCTTATAGGATCCTATAAGGTTTTTTTTTTTTTATCGGGATCCTATGAGATCCTATACGATCCTATAGGGGTCCTATAGGATCCTGCGGGGATCCTATAGGCATCCCATGCGACCCTGTAGGATCCGATCGGAGTCGTGTAAGGACTGTACAGGAATCCCATGCGAACCTGTCGGATCCTATAGGAATCGTGCCGGGACGACATAGGAATCCCATGCGATCCTATAGGACCCGATAAGAATCCGATGGGGATTGTATGGGAACCCCATGCGATCCCATAGGATCCTTTAAGGATCCTGTAGGGATCCTGCAGGAATTCAATCGGAATCCCATTCGACCCTGTAGGATCCCTTGTGAATCGTATATGGCTTGTATAGGAACCCCATACGATCCTGTAGGATCGTATACGAATCGTATGGGGATTGTGTCGGAATCCCGTGCGGTTTTATGAGACCCCATACGATTCGCATAGGCATTGTATCGATATCCCACGCGATCCGATAGGAGCCCGAAGGAATCATATCGGGATTGAATAAAACAATCCGACGCGATCCGATAGGATCCTATAAAGATCCTATAGGGATCCTATGCGATCCTATAGGGTCCGATAGGGATCCAATCGGATCCTGTGCGGGTCCTATAGGAATCTCATGCGACCCCGTAGGATCCTAACGGAACCGTATAAAGATTGTACAAGAATCCCGTGCGACCCTGTCGGATCCTATGGGAACCGTGTAGAGATTACATAAAAATACCATGCGACCCAATAGGACCCGATAGTCCGATAGGGATTGTGTAGGAACCCGATGCGATCCTATAAGACCCGATAAGAGTCCTATAGGGACCCCATGCGATCCCATAGGATCCTATATACGGGGGTCCTCTAGGATCCTGCACGGATCCTATCGGGATCCCATTCGACCCTGTAGGATCCCTTGTGCATCGTATAAGGCTTGTATAGGAACCCCATGCGATCCTGTAGGATCGTATACGAATCGTATGGGGATTGTGTAGGAATCCCATGCGATCCTACAAGATCCTATACTATTCGTATAGGGATTGCATAGCAAACCCGTGCGATCCTACAGGGTACGATAGGCATAATTCCCACCAGCCCTTTGGGCGTGAGTGGTTTAGGGAGCTCTCTCTGTCCTCAACCCCCCTTCTTCCCCTTCGGGGAGGGGTTACCCCTCCCCCTACCCCCTACCCCTGGACCTGGAGAGGGAGTTCCGCAGGTCGTCAGGGGGGTCTTCTTCGACGTCTGGGAGGGCCAAAAAACGACGACCCTCACGAGGATTCTGGCCCCGAGGGGGGGGGGGGGGGGAGTTTGGTGCCTCAGCTCGTCTTTGAAGCAACAATCATTGATTTTACCAGGGTTTCGGCCCCATTTTGGGTTTCTGAGGGGGCAGCGCTCATCGTCCTTCATAGCAAAATCATTGATTTTACGAAGGTTTTGGGCTCATTTTGTCCTCCTCAGGGGGCAGCGCTCATTTGCGCTTCTGAGGAGGTCGCAAGAGGCCCCAAGATGGCCCCAAGAGGCCCCCAGGAGGCTCCCAAGAGGCCTCCAAGAGCCCCCAAGAGGCCCCCAAGAGGCCCCAAGAGGCCCAAGAGGCCCCAAGAGGCCCCAAGAGGCCCCCAAGAGGCCCCAAGAGGCCCCCAAGAGGCCCCCAAGAGGCCCCAAGAGGCTCCAAGAGGCCCCCAAGAGGCCCCACGAGGAGCCCGAACGACTCACACCAGGACGAGGGGCCCGAACGACTCACACCACGAAGAGCCCGAACGACTCACACCACAAGGAGGGGCCCGAACGACTCACACCAGGACGAGGCGCCCGAACGACTCACACCACGAGGAGCCCGAACGACTCACACCACGACGAGGGCCCCGAACGACTCACACCACGAGGAGCCCGAACGAGTCACACCAGGAGGAGGGGCCCGAACGACTCACACCAGGACGAGGGGCCCGAACAACTCACACCACGAGAAGCCCGAACGACTCACACCAGGACGAAGAGCCCGAACGACTCACACCACGAAGAGCCCGAACGACTCACACCAGGAAGAAGGGCCCGAACGACTCACACCAGGACGAGAAACCCCAAACGACTCAAACCACGAGGAGCGCTTTCTCTCCCTCCTCCTCCGCCTCGTCCTTCTCCCGCTCCCCCCACAAGGAGGATGTACAAGGAGGCGGGAGGAAGGAGGAACAGGGGAGATATGCGGGGCCAAGCGGACACACGCCTGAAAAACACGACTGTCGGCATGCTTCGCAAGAGTTGCTGCTGTGAGATGGGTTGGTGGGGATACGCGAAGCGTAAAGAATTTAAGGATTGTATAGGATGCCTATGCGATCCTGAAGGATCCTACACGAATCGTACAGGATCCGATGGGGATCGTATAGGTTGGTATAGGAATCCCATGCGATCCTATAGGGTCCACTAGGAATCGTATACCGTATAGGGATTGTAAAACAACCCCATGCGAGCATATAGGATCCTACGGGAATCGTATGGGGATTGTATAGGAATCCCCTGCGGTCCTATAGGATCCTATAGGAATCCAATAGGTATTGTATAGGAATCCCACGCGATCCTGGAGGATCCGATACGGATCCTATAGGGATTGTATAAGAATCCAATACGATCTTCGACGGGTGTGTGGAGCTCACAGTGGCGCCAGGACGACGATCATCGAGAGGGGCTTGCCGAAATGAACCCTCGGTGGAGCCCCCTGTGGGGCCAGGGCCACGGTCCTCGAAACGGTTGCGCCGAAATTAATATTTGGTGGAGTTCCCTGTAAGGCCACGGCCACGATCCTCGAGACGGGCATGTCGAAATTAAGTTTCGGTGGAGTTCCTTGTGGGGCCAGGGCCACGATCCTTGAGAGGGGTGTGCCGACATGAAAATTCGGTGGGGCTCCCTGCGAAGCCAAGGCCACGATCCTCGAGAGGGGTGTGCCGAAATGAACATGTGGCGGAGCTCCCTGTAGGGCCAGCGCCAAGATCCTCAAAAGGGGTGTGGAGCTCCCTGTGGGGCCAGGGCCACGATCCTCAGGAGGGGTATGCCAAAATTAACCTTTGGTGGAGCTCCCTATGCGGCCAGGGCCGCGATCATCGAGAAGGGTGTACCGAAATGAACCTGCGGTGCAGCTCCCTGTAGGGCCAAGGCCACGATCCTCGAGAGGGTGTGCCGAAATGACCATTCGGTGGGGCTCCGTGTGGGGCCAGGGCCACGATCCTCCTTGAGGGTTGTGCCGAAATGAAACTTTGGAGGGCCCCTCTGTGAGACCAGAGCCACGATCCTCGAGAGGGGTGTGCCGAAATGGCCATTCGGTGGGACTGTCTGTGGGGCCAAGACCACGATCCTCGAGAGGGGGGTGCCGAAATGAACCCTCGGTGGGGCTCCCTGTAGGGCCAGGGCCACGATCCTCGAAAGGGGTACCCGAAATGAACCCTCGGTGGAGCTCCCTGTCAGGCCACGGCCACGATCCTGGACAGGGGTGTGCCGAAATGGAGTTTCGGTGGAGCTCCTTGTGGGGCCAGGGCCACGATCCTGGAGAGGGGTGCGCCGGAATGAAGCGTCGGTGGAGCTCCCTGTGGGGCCAGGGCCACGACCCTCGAGAGGGGTGTACCCGAATGAACCTGCGGTGGAGCTCCCTGCGAGGCCAAGGCCATGATCCTCGTGAGGGGTGTGCTGAAATTAACCTTCGGTTGCTGGTCGCTGGTTGCTGGGGGGGGCGGCGGGCAACAATGTCACGTGTCAATTAACAACAACAACAACAACAACAACAATCATTTTACCCGAACGCTCAGTGTTCTCACCAGTGCCAGGGTTTTCATGCGACGCGAGACAATACCCCCACTTCGTGGGGGGGCAGTTCAAGCTCTACCAAATATCCAAACGACTCTTCGCGACCACCCAAACCCAGCTTCCCGCCCTATGACGTTGGGACACTTCACTTCGTGGCGTGCGGACGACCGTGGCTACTACACTGGCGTGGGGTACACACCCACAGAACTTGGTCACTTATTCGGGGCGCGCGTGTGCCCAGCATCCTGCAATTGTGACATACAATACATGACACAGACAGACAGAGAGAGAGACAGAGAGCAGACAGAGAGAGAGACAGAGAGAGCGGAGTTGGTCACATTTTTGGGGCAAGTTCCTGAGATCGTCGTGTTTTTTGTTGGTCTTGCGCGCGCGAATGTCCACTTTACTTTTTTTTGCAAGGGAGTATTGAAATTTGATTATGTTAGAACAAGAAAAAGTAGCTCGCGCGAGCTCATGTAACATAAATGTTGAAAAACCATTGGTTTTGTGGGAGTCGGACAGCGCGCGCGGGATGAAATTTGGACATTTTTTTTTGAAAAACCATTGGGTTTTTGATGTTTTTATGTTGAAATCGTTACGAAACCTAAGGTTCTGGAAGGATTTCGTCTTGCGCGCGCGAATGTCCACTTTACCTTATTTTTTGCAAGGGATTATTGAAATTTGATTATGTTAGAACAAGAAAAAGTAGCTCGCGCGAGCTCATGTAACATAAATGTTGAAAAACCATTGGTTTTGTGGGATTCGGACAGCGCGCGCGGAAGGACATTTTGACAATTTTTTCTTAAAAAACCATTGGGTTTTTGATGTTTTTATGTTAAAATCGCTACGAAACCTAAGGTTTTGGAAGGATTTCGTCTTGCGCGCACGAATGTCCACTTTACCTTATTTTTTGCAAGGGATTCTTGCAATTTGATCAAGTAAGAACAAGAATTTTCATTTTATAGTGTTTTTTGCAAGGGAAAACGGATTACAACAAAACAACCGGATCCGGTGACAATCCACTTTTCTGAAGCTTTCGCTAGAAAATGAAGGAAATGAGGCTGCGGCCTAGGTTTTGGAGGGGGGTCGCGCACCAGGGGTCTCAACAATAATATTTCTTTAGAAGTAATAATATTCAACAACAACAACAACAACAACAACAACAACAACAACCATAACAACAATAATTATAAGACTGCTCGCTCTAACTTGCCCGTGCGTCGTTCAAAACGAATTCCCCACACCCTCGACACCCGCCCTTTCTGTCTTCGATCAGACCCCCTTAGGGGAATTATTTCTCTTTGCGGGGGGCGGCGGGCTTAGGCAGGCGGGCAAACCTGAACGGGCGGACAATATTTCGTGGGCGTACATGTGCCAGCCATTGGAATTGGCGTGGGCCCTGCAAAAAAAGGAGGGGGAGACCGAGGGAGGGTGGGGGGAAGGGAGGGGGAGGGACGAAGGAAGAGGGAAAACGCCAGGAGCGAAGGGGCCAAGAGGGGGCGGTTCATTAGAGGCAGTGAGAGAGAGAGAAAAAAAATATGAGAGGTAGAGAGAGACAGAGGGGAAAGAGAGAGAGAGAGAGAGAAAAAAAAAAAAAAAAAAAAAAAAAAAAAAAAAAAAAAAAAAACGAGGGAGGGAGGATGCAGGAGAGGGGAGGGAGAAGGGAGGAGGGAGAGGAGGGAGAGGGGATAGGGCAGAGAGGCATAAGGATGAGGGAAGAGAGGAGGGAGAGAAAAGGGAGGAGAGGAAGGAGGTGGTGGTGGTGCACGTTGGCTTAAGCGTTACAGCTGTGCTCATGCTACCTCGGAAACAATACAAGACAAAGGGAGCATCAAAACTTGAATTCAAGCTGACCTCGCCACGGCGCAATGCGCTGTAAACGCCGTTCCCGTGCGATGGCACGATTGGCAGCAATACGCGCCAATTGCTCCTCGGAGAGGGTGGGAGGCGAAGGAGGAGGGGGGACCACAGACAGGTGGGGGGGCCTCCTCGGCGCGCTGGGCGGCGCCGGCAGCCATCTGCCTGGCCTGCTCCGCGGGCGCTGCGGGCGCAGTCCCGCTCTCTGTCGGGAAAAAGCCAAAAAGCGCTCCCGCGGCCTCTTCTTCGGCCTCGCGGGGATCCCAAGGGGCCTCCGTAGGACCGTCGAGCGAAGGAGGGGGCGACGGCGGCGGCGGCGAAGACGAAGGCGGAGGCGGCGGCGGAGAGGGGGGAGGAGGAAGGCCACTGGAAAAAACTTCCCACCTCTCAGGCTCATCAGATCTCGTGGCCGATGTACGGCATGCGTAATCGGGGGCAACCTCGTGAGGCCTGATCGGGTCCCATGGGACGTGTAGCTGCTGAAGTTGGTAGCGGAGCTCCTCTGATTCACCATCGTCGTCACACGGCTGCGTCTCGTCATAAATACGCGTGCACGCGTCCACTATGCCCTTCGCAAGCGCACGACACATGTTGCCTGGATATGTCTTTTTTTGCGCCGTGCGGAACACCCCATCGTCGGTTTTCCCCTGGAGGACCAAGTGGGAATTCGGAGGGTGGGGACACCTCCCCTGCAGTGCTGCGTAGATGGATGGCATGCGTATGGCAAGTACCCGTGTCGGTGCCCTCCCAAACGCGTTGGGGCCGCCCTCTCTAAAACAGCATCGGTCGAAGCCCACTGTGGTGGAGCATGGCGCTGAAGCGATAGCGCGCGCTGGCGGCCACATGAAGGAGGTAGAAGCGCCATTTCTCCAGACAGCCGGCGTGGGATGCTCCATCCATGCTGCCGCACCCGCTCTAAGATGGGCCCCCATGAGGTGTAGCATAGCATGTAATAGCTGGCTCCCGACACATAGTTGCTGATGCTGCCGAGGCGTCGCCCATGGCACGCCCCACATGTAGTCAGTCGTCCGAAGTGGGGGGGGGGGGCCTCCAACCAACGAGCTGCACTCCATGTCTCGCTTGGCCCCCCCCCCCCCCCAGAGCACCACACTCTCCTAGCGAGCATGTGGTCGACCCACTGTTGGATCGTTTCAGCCCGGGCCAGATCGCCACGAATGGCGTGGATTGCGATGTCCACACTTAGCACTACAAACTCAAAGCCCGCGGAAACCAAAGCATCCTCGATGTGAAATTGAACGTCACCCTCCCTGCGCATACCCGAAAATACATTCAATATGAATACTGATTTACGTCTAATCCTGAGCGGGAGGGATTGGGCAGCCATGTCCGTGTAATCTTGAACTCGGTAGATGTCCCACCGATCCTGGAAGGGGTACTCCTGTGGAGGGGCCTGTTGAGGGGCTTCAAAGGTAGGGTTCAGGATGAACTGCTTGTAGGAGTCATTAAGCTCGTACTGGAATCTATGAGAACCTCGCGAGCCTGTTGTTCAGTAAAGGAAACGAAGACCCAGTTAGAGTCCCAGATGAGGCCCTCCGGAGGAACATGTGGGGCGGCTGGAAAGTCGGCGCGCCATCTGCCTAGCCCCGCTCGTCTTTTTCGGACCACCTCTGCTGCGTCCTCTGCCGCCCAAGCACGTGCGACGGCGATGGGCGCGTGTGCACCATGCAAGAAGAAAGCAAGACAGCACCTGGCGGAGTCAAATGCCAGGTGGTCTCGTACCTGTCGCCTTTGCGAATACTCTGTGACACATGCTCTGCACGTACTGGATGGGCCCATGATGGCTTCAACATGACGAGTGAAAGCAAAGTGTTGACGAACAATATGCTGTTGGAGGCCTCTACGCTTGGGAAACCTCTGAGAGCACCAAGGGCACTGGTTAAGCATGACAACTTGACTCCTCTCCTCCTCCTCCTGCTTACGAAGTGGGCGGTCGGGGTGGGTGATGGGAAGTGGTACGCCACACGGTCGGACCAGCTGAAAGAACTGCCTCTCTGCCTCCGCTGCTGTGGCGAGTCTGCTCACTGCGCGCACGTGCGCATCGAGAGCAGCTCGGAGTCGGCGTCGCCATGCAGGCAGAGACTGGCTAACCAATTTTTCCAACTGTCGCAGTGCCTGTACCGGGTCAGGCATGTCGCGTAATTCACTGCTGAGATGTTGGAGCCATTTGAGATCTTCACAGACCTGTCGGAGCCATGCTTGGGGGTCCTCGTGAAATGCCAACGCCACCATAGCTTTGAGGGTATCCGAGCCGAAGTGTACCAGACGCCCGAAGACCCGAAGACGATGAACTCGAAGTTGGGTCGAGACCTCCGCCCGTTGGACTGCAACCAGGACCTGGGAGTCGGGGCAAGTGGTGTCGTCGTAACGCGGAAGGCTGGCGGCAGCCTTGTATTTGGACATGATGCTGGCGGCAAGCGTGCGCAGCTGAGCCTCTGTCACGCCGCTCCCCGCATTGAACAGTTGCGAGGACGTGACCAAGGAGTCAAGGAAGTGGAGCTTGAGCTTGTGATCCTCTTTGGATTTACCCATGGCGTAGTAGACTCGTCGTCGTAACGGATGCCATGCTGCCGCGCTGACGCGGCGTCGGCGAGCAATCTCTGGGCCCAAGGAGGCCTTCTCATCCAAGATAGTTCCAAGATGAGGGTATTGACGAGTGACGTTAAGTTGAAGCGGTCCTCTCGTAGTGGTTTCGAATTCGAGGGCCCCCATGTGGATCCCTCCAAAGCCTCGTGCGCGCAGTGTCCGATCCCTTACCCCTGAATTGAAATAGGCATTCTGATTTCCCTTTTTTTCATGTTTATACTCATGCCATGTAGAGTGAACGCGTCTATCACGGTGCTGCTGACCACGGGGGCCTGTGCTAGCACATGCTCAGCGCTGCCAAGGATGATGAAAGCACCGTCGTCGAAGAAGCTGATGTCCAGCGCAGTGGAGGTGGCGTTCGCGCCGCCCACCACTAACTGTGAAAGCGGTGAGCCCACCTTCGTAGGAACTCGGAGATCCACTCCTGTAGCCACAATGTCCGTGACTGCCCGATTGACGCATTCCGCCATAACATAATTGCAAATGACATCCCCCAACTGTTGTCCCGGAATCGAACCCAACATAGGAAATGCTACTTTTGTGGCACCCGCATAGTAGAACCAGGCCCCATGATACGATGTAGCAGCTAATGCGCGTACATGTTGTGATATGCCCGATCTCTCCAAGGTGTTATCCTGTGTATGTATATTTTCCATAATATTGTGCATTGCACTTGGTGGTAACTTGGCTGCTTGCAGCATGCTTGCCAGCTCGTCGCGTGCGAGACTAGAGTCCATGACCAGTTGCCGCGCCGCTTTATAAAATGCTTGCACAGCGTCCACCATGAGGAAGACAGCCGATTGTTTCTTGCCTGCTGCAATGTTCTGAAAACTACGCAGCGCCAGGGCGGCGAGGTCCACCCCCCTCCCCGAGATACCTCCATATTGTGTGTCCCCTGCGGCATGTGGCAAAGCCAGTGCGATTGGCGCGCGCAAGAGCATGCGATACCGCTTACCCAAATGAGGGGACACCATCACTGATCTCGAATGCATCGGGATAGAGGGACCAGCAGCCCCCCTTCCAGATGTCCCAGTAACATCCCCCCCGCCATTGCATCGGTTCTTCGAGTCGGAGACAAGCTTTGACCACTACCGGATGGTACAGAGCACCTAATGCGGCTCCAAAGTGCCGGACCAACCCTCCAGGCATTCCGTCCAAGCTGGCCGCGGAGGGGCGCGCTGCACAGCACGCCGTCTGAAACTCATGGAGTGCGGGAAGAAAGGCGTCCTTGGAGGGTATGTTGTGTGTCAGCGAGGCTGGGGGCGGCCTGAAATTGGCAAGCGTGGACTGGGCTTGCTCGATAGGGGCGACAGCGCTGATCTCCTCGCGAGCGAAGTGTTCTAACCAAATGTCGGCTGCCTCCGTAGTAGTTTGGGCAGGTGCGCCCGTCACATCGCGCACGATCGGGGCAGGGCACGTGTTCCTCTTCCATCGGGAGCATGCGCCCAGGCCTCGGAGTTTGCGGAAGACCTTGTCACGTTGATGTACCGACCATTCAGACTTGATCTCCTGCGCGAGCTGTTGGTAGTGTAAGTTGGCATCCCTGCGCGTACATATTCGCATCTGATATGCTGTGTGTGTGCCACCAAGAGGTCCCTGATAGCGCCCGAAGCGCCACTGAGAAATTGCATAGTATGCATGGCCACTTTCGGTAGGTCCCTACGGGGCACTGTAGCTGGCAGAACCTCACGGTCCGTCGCAAAAAAAACCATACATACCTGAGGGCAACGTAGGGAGGGCATCCATTTGGAGGGCCTTCTGGAGTGGTCCATGCGGGCCGATCGGGCATTCGATTTTTCGTGTACAGAGGTCGTCACAGTATCAACATTGTTGGCCAGTAAGGCCTTGTTGTCCGAGATGCATGTGAGAAGATGTTGTTGCACTGAGCCCACGGCTCGGCAAAGCCTTGTTAGTGCCCGATACACTCCACGAATGTGTAGTGGGGGGTCCCTCGGCGGGTACAAAATAGCGTCAGCTCGTTCGTACTTGACGGTGTCAATCGCCATCGCCCACGCAAACACGCAAACTGCAAGCGTGGCTGACTGTGCGAGCCTGCCGTTGCGCCGCGCCTGGCGCAGCGCGCAGGTGCGGAAATCCACGGCCTGAAGCGTATGCTTCGAGATCCACGTCTTGCGGGGTTGGCGACCACGCTGCGCACGGCGTATAGGAAAGGCCTCCTGCATCGCCTGTCGCACATAATTGTCATAGTAGTATACCTGATCGTTGGCATGTACGTCAAAGGGCAGGGGCGGACACTGCGCAAGCAAGGATGTAAACTGTGCTCGCGCTTGAGGGTCACTGTACAACGCAGGGTCATGGTCCACCTTGTACCCTGTACCAGGCTGTGATTTCCAACTCATACAGTCATGACCCATGAAGTGTACGTGCGCGCTCACCGCTCGGTGGTCTTCGTGGGAAACCGTAAGATCAATGCGGTCGTCCACCCCTTGAGATGTCACCCACGCTGATTCTGACACTGCGATGGAATCGAGACGGTGCCCGTCGCTACCTGGTGATGGGGATGTCCAAGTAGATGCGGAAGGAGAGAAAGCGGTCAAGAAGGTAGACGGCAACCACAAATCTGTGGCCTGTAAAAAGTCGTGGAAGCATTCGCCTGCTTCGTTCTGGCACTCTGCATCTACCGCTCCCACAGACTGTGAAGTTACTGAGCCCATTCTGGCATTTGCATCTAGGCATGTAAGCAGTAGCTTGGAGTCTCCCTTGAGCGTTCTGACTAATCTCGTCGTGGTGTTCCACCATTGTGCCAGACTGTGAGAGGTACGGTTGTTTCCTTCCCCACGCCCGTGAGCAACCAACACGTTGCACTGCATGCGGGGAGCACGAATCGCAACAAGTAATCTAGAGGGCTCTTGATGTAGGACACGGCACATGTGTGGTTGGAGGCGGCAGCCAGGGATGTAATCGATGTTGGTGTTAATCCAGAGCGCGCATCCCTCAGTACCCGACGGCGTAGCTGGAGAGAAAAGCACAACATATGATCCGACCCGCGCCGACTTCGAGATAGGCATGCGTGTCTCCGTCGTGCCTACCAGCAGATAGTCACATCTCGCAAATTGGGTGCCCAGCTGTTGAAACATACCCGTGGGGGGCCCCTGATAAGTCCCAAGATGGTTGATACCAGCCCGTTTGTATCCCTGAGGGTCCAAAGTAAGGACAGTGGCAGCCGCAATCCAGAGAGATACCTGGACGTCCTCGATGGGGAAAGGCTCAGGAGGAGCAGGGAGGCAATCCTGGAGCTTGACCTGTGGCTGCCTGGCTGGTGTCACGGGTAAGCCGTAAGGCGGTGGATATGCTGCTCGCTCTGCGTCGGGTGATCTGCGAGCCACGCCCAACGAATGCCCGACATGTGCCATGGCAAGTCCAATGTGGTGCGCCATGTGCTAGGTGGTGTGTGTGCGTACGCATGGTATGATGCAATGCGCGCGGCAGAATCAACCAACTCATTCCAAGGGTGGCTGGAGTGCCCCGGCACATGTGTCCAATCATATCTGTGTAGCACGCGCTTCAGTATCTGTAGCATGCCGTCTAAAATGGTTTTAGAGTCCTGCAGGGCTCCCTTGGTGCCTCCCAGTTGGGCCACTCTAGTGACATCCATGTTGTCACTGTGTAGATGCACCACAGTATCATGCAACTCGGACGCAGCCAGTAGCCACTTGCATGCCCATATCGCGGCTTCGAACTCCGCGTAAGCTGAGAGCAACTCCCTGGGCAATATCTGCACAATATCAGGCAGGCATCCAGCCTGGAACCCGAGGAACCACTGTCCGTGATCATCGGAGGCAAGGGCGCAAAAAGCCCAAGCAGGAGGAGTAGGGGAAGAGGTGTCATGCATCTTGAGTCCCCCTGCGGATCCATCAGTGTAAATGTCCAGATGAGTGGGGACGCGCAGTTGGCCTGTGACGGTAACCTTGGGGCCCAAGTCAGCCAGACCCCGAATCGTGGCTGAATGCCAAAACTGAGCGTATTGCAACGGATCGTCACAAAGCCCAAGCCCAACTGAGTCCCAAGGTTGGCACAAGAGGTGAAACGTGGCGGAAAAGTCTGGTAAAGGACGATCCTGGATACCAATCACCCCCTCGGTATCCGTTCCCGTACGGTCCTGGCCGCACTCTGGTGCATGAGCAGAGGAAGGAGGAGGGAGGAGGGAGAGGGAGGAGGAGCAGGAAGGTAAGAGCGTGAACGTTCGAGGAAATCCTAGGCGAAAGCGCCGTTCCTGAAGGAACTCCCGGGCGGGAGCCCACGACGGGCGGGCGATCCCCTGACGGGCGGGTCGGGCGGGTGGGACAGTCAAGCGGGACGCCTGCGTATGGCGAGAGCGCGATTCTTAAGTAAATTGTGACGGCGTCCTTGGCGCAGCGTGTTTCCTGAGCGTCGAAAGCGCGATTGTTGAACAAATTGCACGAAAGTCACAAGCGAGAGCGCAAGTTCGGAATAGAATGTGAGGGGCTCTCTGGTGGGAGCGGGGGTCTTGATTAAATTGGGAGGAAAGTTTAATTCAATTGCGCGGAGGTCTCAAGCGGGAGCGCCGTTCCTGAGTAAATTGTGAAGAAGTCTCAAATGGGAGCGGGGGTCGTAATTAAATTGCAAGGAAGTCACAAGCGGGAGCACCGATCCTGAGTACATTGTGAGGAAGTCTCAAGCGGGAGCGGGGGTCCTGAGTAAATTTTGAAGAAGTCTCAAACGGGAGCCGTTATTGTTGCAATCCGGGGGGTCAGGGGCACAGTTTGAGCACTAAGACTTTCCATCAAAAAACAGGGTGCGAGCGTCGAGGTGCACACTTCGATTGAGAAAAAGCAGCATGCATCGGTGCGGGGGGACCAACAATAATTATTCAGAAATGAGAGTTCAACAACAATAACAACAACAACAACAACAACATCATCAACAAAACAACAATAATAACAATCATGACACCCTCATGCGCGACGCTTCCACGCGCAGCATGCAACCATCATGATAACCATCCCCGTCATAGGGGGATTATCGTTCTATCGCGAGGGTCCGTTACTCCCATTCCCAGATATCCCGCCCAATGACGTCTTGCAAACACCTCCTTCGAGGAATTTCAACGGATCCCACCTCGAAAACACATGCCCGCGCCCTGCTGCGCCGATGCGAGACCGCCATTGGAACCCCAGGCAAGGGTAAAGCACAAGTATCGGGATGGGAGCAAACACCTTGCCCTGAATAGAAAGGGAGGAAGTCTCGAGCAAGGGTGCTGTTGTTGCTGGGAGCGGCGCCAATGCAGACGAGAGTAGGGCGCCAGTCCAGCGTGAAACAACACGAAGTCTCGAGCGGGAGCGCTGGTTCTGTTGGGACGGCGGTTGTCGGCGGCGAGGAGGAACACCGCCTTGAGTAAGAAGGGGAGAAGTCTCGAGCGGAAGCCGCGGTTTCGTCGGGACGGGGGCTGTCGGCGGCGAAGAACAGCACCGTCTTCAGGAAAAAGGGAGGAAGCCTCGAGCGGGAGCGTTGTTTTTGCTGGGGGGCGGCGCCAATTCAAAAGAGAGTTGGGCGCCAGTCCAACGTAAAACGAGAGGAAGTCTCGGGCGGGAGCGTTGGGTTTGTTGCGGCGGCGGTTTTCGGCGGCGAGCAAAAGCACCGGCTCTCTGAGTAAAAAATGAAGTCTCGGGCGGGAGCGTTGTTCTTGTTGGGGGCGGCGCCGATGAGTGATGAGAGAAAAGTAGCGCGCCAGTCCAAAGTAAAACGGGGAAAAGTCTCAAACGGGAACGTTGGTTTTGTGGGGGCGGCGGTTTTCGGCGGCGAGCAACAGCACCGGCTCTGGGTATAAGAAAAGGAAACCTCGAGCGGGAGCGTTGTCGTTGTTGTTGTTGTTGTTGCTGCTGCTGTTGTTGTTGTTGTTGTGGTTGTTGTTGTTGTTGTTGTTGTTGTTGTTGTTGGGGGGCCAGTTTTGGCGCCCCGCCAAACCGCTCGAGTGTAAGCCTCAATTTCAATGAAAATATCGCCTGTGCCGAGGCGAAAACGCCACGGCGCTTGGGGGGTCCAACAAAAATAAATGTTTAAGAATTAACACTCAACATCGGCTCCCGCCTGAGACTTCCTCACAATTTAACCAGGATCCCCGCTCCCGCCTGAGATTCCCTCGCAATTTACTCCAGAATCGCGCTCGTTTGGGACGTCCTACCAATTTATTCAGGCATCGCTCTCTCGGTGCTCTGGACTCGCGCTCTCGCTGGAGACTTGCTTGCAAGTTACAAAAGAATCGCGTTTTTGCGTTGGCGTCCCCCGCAACTTACTCAAGCGTCACGTTCCCAACATCCAGGCACCCAGGAGTCGCGCTCACGCTTACGAGCCCCTACTTCGGAATCGGGATCTCGCTGCCCCTCGTGGCCCCGTTGCAACCCTTCGCGGTCCCTTCGTTGCCCTTCACGGACCCGTTGCAGCCCTGCGCGGCCCCCTTGTTGCCCTTCGTGGCCCCGTTGGAGCCCTTCGTGGCCCCATCGCTGCCCTTCGTGGACCCGTTGCAGCCCTTCGTGCCCCCCTCGCTGCCCTTCGTGGACCCGTTGCAGCCCTTCGTGGATGCCCTTCGCGGCCCTGTTGCAACCCTTCGTGGCCCCATCGGTGCCCTACGTGGCCCCGTTGCAACCCTTCGTGGCCCCCTCGCTGCCCTACGTGGCCCCGTTGCACCCCTTCGTGGCCCCCTCGCCGCCCTTCGCGGACCCGTTGCAGCCCTTCGTGGCCCCGTTGCCGTGGCCCCCACTCGTTCGCGCCCGTCGTGGCCCCATATGCATGCCCTTCGTGGCCCCGCCGTCGCCCTTTGCGGCCCTTTCGCTGCCCTACGTGGCCCCGTTGCTACCCTCAGTGGTCCATTCGCTGCCATTCGCGGCCTCGTTGCTGCCCTCGGCGGCCCCGTCCTTGCCCTGTGCGGCCCAATATGCGCATGTCCTTCGTGGCCCACGCTCGTTCGCGCCCGTCGTGCCCCTATATGCATGCCCTTCGTGGCCCCGCCGTCGCCCTTCGCGGCCCCCTCGCTGCCCTACGTGGCCCCGTTGCTACCCTCGGCGGCCCCGTCCTTGCCCTCTGCAGCCCAATATGCGCATGTCCTGAGTGGCCCCCGCTCGTTCGCGCTCGTCGTGGCCCCATCTGCATGCCCTTCGTGGCCCCGCCGTCGCCCATTGTGACCCCCTCGCTGCCCTCCGTGGTCACGTTGCTACCCTGAGTGGTCCCGTCGTTGGCCTGTGGCCCCGCATTATCTGCAATTCGTGGCCCCCGCTCGTTCGCGCCCTTCGTGGCCCCATACGCATGCCCTTCGTGACCCCGTCGTCGCCTTCGTGGCCCCCTTCCTGTTCGTGGCCCCGCTGTCGCTCTCGCTCCGCTCCCGCTCTCGCTCTCGCTCTCGCTTTCGCGCGTCGTCGTCGTCGTCGTCGTCTTCGTCGTCGTCGTCGTCGTCGTCGGTCCCCTGTCCGTCCCTCTTGGGGTCGGGTTGCCGCCGATCAGCGCTGCTGCTGGCCAGGCCGACGGTTCGTGGCCGCCCCGCCGCTTGCCGCCAGGGCCCGGCCTGCAGGGAAGAAAGAAATATCTTCCAAAAGGGGCACGATCGAAGACGAAAAGGGCGGGTATCGAGGGTTTGGGAAATACACGTTGAATGACAATCGAGCTGATGTTGATGTTGTTGGTGTTGATGTTGTTGTGATTGTTGTTGGTGTTGTTGTTGGTATTGGTGTTGTTGGTGATGTTATTGTTGATGTTGATGTTGATGTTGATGTTGTTGTTGCTGCTGTTGTTGTCGTTGTTGTGGTTGTGGTTGAATACTCATCTCAAAAAACGATTATTGTTGATGTCTGGAAACGGTTCCGGGCGCTCTCGCCTCGACGCCGGCTATAATTTCTCTGAAAACGAGGCTCCCGCTCAAGCGTTGGCTTGACCCTAAAAGTGCTCCCTTGGAGGCCCAGCTACGACAACAACGGCTCCCGCCCGATACGTCCTTGCAGTTTACTTCGAGACACCCTGGCCAGAGAGGCCTCCGAACTCAAGAACGGCGCTCTCGCTCGAGACTTCTTCGCAATTCAATCAAGTTGGCGGGGTTCCAGCCACGACGACAAAGGTTCCTGCTCGATACTTCCTCACGATTTACTCCGAGAGCCCCTGGCCAGGAAGGCCCCTGAACTGCTGGAAGAGGACCCTGGGCCTATGACCTTTCCGGCAATTCGGCTGCGTCCGCGCTCCCAGGGCCACGTTGCCCAATAAATTACACTGTGTCCGCCCCCCCCAGGGCCACGATCCCTCGTACATTAAGCTGCGTCCGCGCTCCCAGGGCCCCGATCCCTTGTAAACTACGCTGCGTCCGCGCTCCCAGGGCCCCGATCCCTTGTAAAGTACGCTGCGTCCGCTCTCCATGGGCCACGATCCCTTGTAAAGCACGCTGCGTCCACTCTCCCTGGGCCACGATCCCTTGTAAACTATTCTACGTCCGCGCTCCCAGGGCCGCGCCCCATGATGGATTACGCTGCGTCTGCGCTCCCAGGACCACGTCCCCCAGTAAATTACGTTGTATCCGCCCCCCAGGGCCACGATTCCTCGTAATTTTCGCCGCGTCCGCACCCCTAGGGCCAGGACCCGTTGTAAATTAAGCTGCGTCCGCGCTCCCAAGGCCAGGATCCCTTGCGTCCGCGCTTCCAGAGCCACGATCCCTCGTAAACTACGCTGCGTGCGCGCTCCAAGGGCAACGATTCCTAGTAAACTACGCTGCGTCCGCGCTCCCAGGGCCACGATCCCTCGTAAACTACGCTGCGCCTGCGATCCCAGGGCCCCGATCCCTTGTAAAGTACGCTGCGTCCGCGCTCCCAAGGCCACGATCCCTTGTAAATTACGCTGCGCCCGCGCTCCCAAGGTCGCGCCCCATAGTAAATTACATCGCGTCCGCACTCCGAGGGCCACGTTCCCCAGTGAACGGCGCCCGCGCTCCCAAGGCCACGACCCCTCGCAAATTACGCGGCACCCGCGCTCATGTGCGCGGCACACGGCTTCTAATCTAATCAAACCGCGCTCCAAAGGCCGCAATCCCTTGTAAATGACACGGCGCCCGCACTCCCAGTGGCACGATCCCTCGTAAATTATACGGCGTCCGCACTCCCAGGCCCAGGATCCCATGCAAGTTACATTGGACTTGCGCTCCGAAGGCCGCGACCCTTTGCAAATTACATTGGACTCGCGCTCCCAAGGCCACGATCCCTTTGAAATAAACGCGGCATCCGCGTTCCCAGGGCCAGGATCCATGTAAATTACACGGCGTCCGCGCTCCCAAAGCCGCGATCCCTTGTAAATTACGCTGGGTTTGCGCTCCCAGAACTCCCTGGGCATCCTGGAGCGCCCAGGCCAGTCAAATTTTGCAAAACGAGCGCGTCGCCTGAGACATTGCACAAAGTCAACATATTCACATGTTTGGTGCCCCGGTCGGGGCTCCAGACCGGATTTGTTTGAAGATTCTGCTGAAAATGTCCCGCGCCCTCTTTTTCCCAACCATCCTGTGGTGTTGGGTCCTCGTTTTGAAGAGACGGTGGCCCGCGTCTCCTCTCCTCTCCTCCTCCCCGTCCTCCTTGCGTTTCACCCACCCACCACAACGTTTCGTAGCCTCATAGGGAGCTCCACCGAATGCCCCAGTTGCAGGGTTCGCATGGCGGCCTCGGGCCATTTCGGCACACCCCTCACGAGGATCGTGGCCCCATAGGGAGCTCCACCGAAGGCTCCAGTGGCAGGGTTCGCATGGCGGCCTCGGGCAATTTCGGCACACCCTTCAAGAGGATCGTGGCCCCATAGGGAGCTCCACCGAAGGCGCCAGTGGCAGGGTTCGCATGGCGGCCTCGGGCCATTTCGGCACACCCCTCACGACGATCGTAGACTCATAAGGGAGCTCCACCGAAGGCGCCAGTGGCAGGGTTCGCATGGCGGCCTCGGGCCATTTCGGCACACCCCTCACGAGGATCGTGGCCCCATAGGGAGCTCCACCGAAGGCGCCAGTGGCAGGGTTCGCATGGCGGCCTCGGGCCATTTCGGCACACCCCTCACGAGGATCGTGGCCCCATAGGGAGCTCCACCGAAGGCCCAGTGGCAGGGTTCGCATGGCGGCCTCGGGCCATTTCGGCACACCCCTCACGAGGATCGTGGCCCCATAGGGAGCTCCACCGACTGCCCCCAGTGGCAGGGTTCGCATGGCGGCCTCGGGCCATTTCGGCACACCCCTCACGAGGATCGTGGCCCCATAGGGAGCTCCACCGAAGGCCCCCAGTGGCAGGGTTCGCATGGCGGCCTCGGGCCATTTCGGCACACCCCTCACGAGGATCGTGGCCCCATAGGGAGCTCCACTGAAGGCGCCAGTGGCAGGGGTCGCATGGCGGCCTCGGGCCATTTCGGCACACCCCTCACAAGGACCGTGGCCCCATAGGGAGCTCCACCGAAGGCGCCAGTGGCAGGGTTCGCATGGCGGCCTCGGGCCATTTCGGCACACCCCTCACGAGGATCGTGGCCCCATAGGGAGCTCCACCGAAGGCCCCAGTGGCAGGGTTCGCATGGCGGCCTCGGGCCATTTCGGCACACCCCTCACGACGATCGTGGACCCATGAAGGGAGCTCCACCGAAGGCGCCAGTGGCAGGGTTCGCATGGCGGCCCCGGGCCATTTCGGCACACCCCTCACGAGGATCGTGGCCCCATAGTTGTGCTGCTTCAACAACCGCGCCTGGGCGTCGTACTCCGCCTTGTCGACGTGCAACGCCACCTCCTCCCTCATGGCTCTCAAGGCCCTTTCCTGCTTCTGCTCCTCGGTGAGAGGGACGCCGTCCTTGTCGTCGTCGGCGCCCGCGAAGACGGCCACGAACGTGTCCCTGAGCATGTCGGGCTCCGGCGGGAAGCCGTGGCCACATAGGGAGCGCGGGCGAAGATGGTATTCACAATTGCGGTATTCACAACTGCATATGGTTGGGTCCTTCGCCAGGATAATTTACATGGGAAAACGGGTGTCTGCAGACCCGTTAACTATCGAGGATCCGAGATGGGGAGCGCACTTTCCTCGAGCGGGCACGCGCGAAACGCATTTGTTCCACGCCGAATTGGACTTTACCTCGCTATTTCTCAGAGAAAGAATCCGCCGGCCTCCCCAAATCAAAACTGGGGGTCAACAGTACTAGGAGAAAACCCTGGGCCGGAGCCCTTTGCGGGAATTATTGAAAGGCCCCTGGGACGGAGGTAAGAATCCCCCGCGTGTTTGCGGTTGAGGCAGAATGACTGTAGACAAAATAGCCATGGAGATGGAAGAGGGGAGGCCGAGGGAACGACGAGGGCAGGAAGAGGGGGAGGGAGAGGGGGAGAAAGAAGGGAAGAGAGGTAAAGAAGGGAAGAGAGGTAAAGAGGATGGGGAGGAGCGGGCAGACGCACTGGGTGGGTAGCGCTGCGGGCGGCCGCTGCTCCAGGGCGCCTCGTCGAGAAGGTCGTCGTCGGGCTCCTCGGCATCGTACCTCGGCGGCTCAGAGTTAAGCCACGGGAAGAAGAAAGGACACGGGAAAGCAGATGCCGTGGGAGGTGTCCGCCGAAATGACGCGGGTCACCATGCCAACGCTGCCACCGAGGCCTTCGGTGGAGCTCCCCGGGAGGCCACGACTCGTGGGAGCTGGAGCTTTCACAGTGGAACTCCCTGCGGGGGGCACGAAGCGTGGGAGGAGTGTGCTGAGATAGGGCGGGTCACCATGTGAACCCGGCCACGGGGGCCTTCGGTGGAGCTTCCTCGTGGACCACGAAACGTGTGAGGGGTGGGCCGAAATTGGGCGGGTAATCATGCGGACCCTGCCACTGTGGCCTGCGGAGGAGCTGCTTGACAAGAGCACGAAGCGTGCAAGGTGCGTTCCGAAGCGGACATGCGGAAGGCAGAGCAAGCGGAGGAAGAAGAGAAGCAGGAAGACGGGGAGGAGCGGGAGCGAGGTGAGGTGACGCGCGGCGCTGCGGGCTCAAAACGAGGACCAAGCTCATCATAGCCTTTCTCCTCGCCCCCAGAAGGGGGGAATGAATCCCGATGATAGCCCACGAACACCATCACGACGACCGCGACAACGACAACGGCAACGACCACGACGACGACGACGACGACGACGACGACGACGACGACGACGACGACGACGACGACGACGCCGACCGCGACGACCACGGCCACGACGACGATCACGACCACGACCATGACGACGGCCACTACCATGACGATTACGACGACCACGAAAGCGACGACATCTTCCGACCACGAGCATGACGACGACGACGACGACGACGTCCCACGTCGTCCTCCACTTCCCGAGGTCTCCAGAGGTCCGTGGAAGTCCCTGGAGGCGTCCAAAGACCCTTCAAGCCCAAAAAAGAACCCTAAAACATTCCAAAACCCTCAGACCTCGGACCTTGAGCCTCGTCGAACCTCGACGTGGCATGAGGGAAACAATTCCTGGCGGAGACGGGTTCTGCTGCCGCGTTGGTGGCGGCCTCAGGGACCTGAAGGGCCCCAGCCAGAGAAGGACGAACCACCTCCAGGATCCCTTCCATCCAGAACCTCTCTTCTTCCGACGCCGCCGACGACGCCGCCGACACCCCCCAGAGGCGCCCAGGGGTCGCCAGAGGCCCAAGAGAAGCCAAACAAGAGCCAGATAATAGCCAAAAACCTCGATCCTCGAGTCTCGCCGATCCTCCATCCACGACCAAGACATCCGATGTCGTCATTATTTCACACTGCGGCTCCTCAGAGGTCTGGACTCCTTCCCAGGTCAAGTTTTCCATCCCATGGCCGTTTTCTTGACGACCCCTATGCCCAAAGCGAGGGCACTCGAGGGCCGAACCTTCGCCGAAAACCTTACGCGGCTTTTCAGTGTCGCGACGCCGTCAGAGTCCGACGACGACGATGACGACGACGACGACGACGACGACGACGACGACGACGACGACGACGACGAGGGCAAGGGGCACTGGTCCCGGAGGTGGACGAAGTCCGGATAACCCCCGAAAATCACGGCCCCGCGCCCCGAGCCGTGCTGCCGCGGCGGCGCCATGGCCGGCTGGCTCCCGCTGGAGCCGGGGCAGCTGCGGCGACGGCGAAGGCGGCGACGACCAAGGCCACGACGACGGCCACGCCCACGACCACAGCGGCTCGGGGATGGAGGCTCGAGGATCGAGGTTCGGATCACCCTCGCATCCCAGGCTGACTGCCCCGCTGGCCGAGGACGCACCCATGAGGAGGAGGAGGAGGAGGAGGAGGAGGAGGAGGAGGAGGACGATTTGGCATGTGAGATTTGTGCAGATGCATGGGCGCTTGCTAGTGATGAGCGTCGTGAGTATGTTCGTCGTGTCAAAATGTTGTTGCGCATGAATGTTGCAGCCTGACATTCGCACATGCGCGATGCTTGTGACGCAGTATGCCGTGCACGCCACATGTTGCGACTAAGCTCCCGAGGGCGGCCATATTTGAGTAACGAAGATTTCGTACGTGCCTGGCGTGGGTCAGACGCCTTTTGGGCATCCGAACTGCACGAACCGCCACCAGCAGTTGCTCAAGTGGAGCAGCATGAGCCAGAGGGCGATCAGGCGGCCACCGAGGCCGTAGTGCCTGATGAGCTTGCAGATACAAGTTTGCTGCAGAGGCGGGTTGTTGTGGACCCCCTCACCCGCTCAGGTGAGGACTCCCACGAAGGAGGCCCGAAGGATACGTATAAGCAGGCAGATGGCGATATGTGTCGCTCCATGTTTAACGTCTTCCCAGCTGCAGGCAGCACTGCAACAGGCACATTAGTTCAGAATGCCGCGTCTGGACCCGGGCATAGGCAGCAGGCGGCCGTCGATGATGCGGGTGGGGTTTCGGGCGTCTGGGAGGAGGACGTTCGCTCTTTGACTCGATTGCAGCAGTATGAGAGTGCGCCGACGGATCTTGGTGCATCAGCTCTCACTGCAGCCATTCTGCATCAACATACCAATCGGGGGAGCGGCGGGTCACTTGGGGGGGGTGAGATCCGCGAGTTCCAGCCCGATGCTTGCTTGACATTTGAAAGGGCCTCTAGCACATCCAGCTCTCGGCCCAACCTGCACCAAAAATGGTCATAAGTTTGAATAACCTGATTGCTCCAGCCGAAGGCCACGTCGGGTGTGAGTTTCCTGGGGCCGACCGTGTCATCAGATGCTTGGATCGGTTTGGCTCACAGCTAGCATTCTTGACCGATGTAGGGAACATCGAGCTTAAGGATGTGGCCAGGTTCGCGCTGCAGGTGTCTCCCCAGGTGGAGCAACCGTCACAGCACGTCGTCTTGTACACGGACGGCTCGGTCCCCGAAAATAAGGACAAGAGTGGGTGGGCGTTGATCGGCACATGCATCAATGGGGAAGAAAAAGTTTATTTCATGGGGTCTATTGCAGGAATTGCTCATAGCACCATAAGTCTTCAGCTCAAGAAGCGAATCAGCAGTGCAACAGCCGAACTTGTAGGTATAATTTGGGCTTTGGTGTGGGTCATAGGGAAGTATGCCCCCTCGTGTGACGTTGCTGCTCCCCCCGCAGTAGTGTATATCATGTCTGACTCTGCGGTTGCCATCAGTTTGACTTTAGGATTGGCTGTGGCAGATGCTGAGCCTGAGCTGGCAGCGTTGTCTCGACATTTGTACGAGCTTACCAGGGCACGTGTGAGGTTGCACATCATGCATGTATATGGGCACAATCGTAATTGTTGGAACGAGATGGCAGATGGAGTGGCCAAATCCAAGCTCACATTTGAGTACGACTGTGCACACCCTGGCATCGTCAGAGAGCTGGTTTACTCGCCTGAGTTGGCTTGGCAATGGGTTGCAGAGCTTAAACCATTTGAAAGGCAGCAGTTTCCCTTTGACGATGATCATTCGTTTAGGCTCCCTGATCAGGCCCAGCAATGCCCAGAGGACGGCAAAGGTTTTTTTTGCTGTCGGCCCCGGGGACCTTTGGGCAGCCAGAGCTTGACCAAGAGCGTCCTGCAACGGTGGTGCTGCGCAAGTTGTTACTCGTTTCGTACAACGCTGAGACCGCTCAGGACCTTGTTAAAGGTGACAAAGCAGTCCTGAGGGGACAACAGCTTCGGCAACAGTTCTCGGAGGCAGGGGCTTTGATGATAGGTGTGCAGGAAGCTCGGACCCCTCGCAATAGTCGTATGGCTGCTAACTATGATTGTTTAGCTTCAGGCGCAGAGGCGGGGAAGAACTTGGGGTTTGAGTGATGGGTTAGTTGCCACAGTGAGTATGCCAGGCGAAATGGGAAGGATGTATTGCTTAAGTCAGCGTTTTGCCATGCTGTCGATGCGTGCCCAAGGTGGCTCGTAGTGAAGATCAGCGCACCGGTTTGGCAAGTTGTCGTGATGGTCTGCCATGCCCCCTGTCCCGAGGTCCCCCATCGTATCCGTAAGGGGTGGTGGCAAGCGGCAGAGGAGGTTATGATTAGATATGGCGTAGATATCGTTATTGCTGATGCGAACTCTCGTTTAGGCAATGGTTTGTCAGGTTCAATTTGGGGGGAACATGCTGATATTGAGGACGATAACGGTGCCATGTTCCATGGGTCGCTGTGCCACGCGCAGTTGTGTGCGGCTAATACCTGGACCCCTTCCTCCACCCCTCCATATACGTATCAGTCTAAGCAGGAGACGCGGCAACGTACCGATTACGGTTGCGTACCGTTGTGCTGGCGCGAGCACATCAGTGAGCATGGAGTTTGGCACGACATAGATGTGAATCGAACACATCAGGAACACTATCCAGTTTTTGTGCGGCTCGAATGGGCGGACTCTGTAGTGCCCAAGGGCAGTTTACCAGCGTTTGACGTGCAAGCCACCAGGGACTTAGCCAAGCAAGAGGCGTTTGCGGCTGAGTTGGTGCAGTGTCCAAAGGTTCATTGGTCTGTAGATGCCAACGACCATTTTAGGATGCTTACTGAATGGTTTCACCGTTGTGCTGCCAAGCAGTTTGCCAGAAAGCAGCAAGGTCCCCTTAAGAGCTACGTGCAACATGATACCGTGTGGGCCATTCGGTTCCGTCGCGGCGTTCGGGGGGGCCCTAAGGAGGTAGATGGACTGTAACACTTGGTCGTTGTACTGCCTGCTTGATTCTGTCTTGGGCACTGCTGGCAGTACTGACCATGATGTTAGAGCAATCCTCGAGAGTTTCACCGAGTTTAGTGAGGCCCTGGGTATCTTGGCCTTTTCGTGCAGGTTGTGGAAGGCAGGTGACTTGACCATGCCTGAGATTGCTGAGGATATGCTTGCCTTCTTGGGGAGATCACAGGGCGCCCTCAGAAGGAAGTTTCGGGCCGATCGGACCGAATGTGTGCGTGACACAGCCGCAGGTGTCAAAGAGACAGCGGAGTCGGGGGACGGTAGGGAGGAGTGGAGGCTAGTAAGGTGCTTGCTTGCATTTGGAGGGGTCAGGAAAAAGGGGAACAACGGGGTGTTGCCTTTACGAATGGATGAGCACGGTGAGCCTTTTGAATCCCAAGAAGCGTTGGCGTTCAGCTTGCTGCAGCACTTTGCGAAGGCTGAGAAAGCCACTGTGTGCTCAGTTGGCCAGCTTGTGCAAGCATACAACAAGCAGCAGAAGGCGTTTAGTTCGACAGGGTTGCGTGAGATAACCGATATCATGGGGCTTGATTCGTTGCGAATGGCCATCCTGAATGCGTCGCGTACGCGTGCTGCGGGGCCGGACTTGATCACCAATGACATATACAAAGCGGCCCCTGACGTTAGTGCACAGTTGTTGTTGTCCTTGATGTTGGAAGTTCAACTCATGTGTAGGGAACCTCTAGCTTGTAAGGTGGAGTGGCCCATGATCTCTACAAGAAGGGAGACCCGCGCTTCTTATCCAAATTTAGGGAGATCTTATTGGGCGTGCATGTGTGCAAGCATCATCATAAGTTCTTGCATCGCAAAATACTTGAGGTAGCTTCGGTGCTCATGGATGTCGACCAGCATGGGGGCAGACCAGGGAGGGGTACGGCCGGGGCGTCCTTGCAGGTTCGCGTGTTCCAGGACTTCATGAAACGTCAGGGACGGTCCACCTTTTTGATTTTCACCGACCTTCGGGCCGCGTTTCACACAGTGATTTTCACCTTCAAGTGTGATTGATGAGTTGCAGATGCCCCTCGCGTTGGAAGGGGCGATGCGACAGATTTTGGCACAACCATCTTTGTTTGAGTTGGTCGGCGGCAGGCACTTACAGGACATGGTCACGGATATCAATTCTTCGTCTTGGTTTCAAGTCAAAGGGTGTAAGGAAGTTGCGAAGGCCCCTACGGGGTCTCGTCCAGGGATGCCGCCTGCTGACCTACTGTTTACCTTGTCCTTTTCACCGATCCATGAACGGATTCGAGAGCGGATGCTTGAGGAGGGTTTAACGCTGGACGCAAAAGAGGTAGCGCCTGGTGCGAGCTGTTTTTTTCCGCGAGTCAGGAGCACACCTTGATGCTTCAATAGGCTCACCTTCGTATGTGGACGATCTTGCCGTGTTGCAGGCCTATGCTAGTGCATACGACATCTTGCAGCTTGCTCGTGTTGTCGTGGCTATCGCCAACAATGAAATGAACGTGCGGGGGTTCAGTGTGAATTTCGGGGAAGACAAGTCCACCCTCCTCTTAAATCCCGTCGGGAGGGGGTGTAAAGTTGTACGTAATAGCACTGGCGCGCTGAAAGGTAGTTTGTATGTGCCCAATGGTTGCAAGAATGTGTATGTGGCGCGCGTGTGCAAGCATCTTGGCTCTATGATCCATGACAGCGGTAGCATGAACGCCGAGTTGGCCCATCGCAATCGGTCGCAATTGAGCGTGCTAGGTGGGTTGCGGGGTGCTGTTTTTCAGCGTAATAATGATTTGGAACTGCCCTCTCGCTTTCAGTTCGCTATGGCCTTCTGTCACAACAGGATGCTTTTTCACGGTGCTGTTTGGGGTACGCTTTCCTCTGGCAATGTGACGTTCTTGGAAAGGGCGTACTTGACGTCCCTTAGGGCTGCCGCGGGGTACAAAAAGCAAGGGGATGATTTTTGTTGGGTGGTCGAATGCCGAGCTCTATGTTGCTAGTCAGCGTCTCCCGCCTATGGATATGCTACACCTTCGCCGGTTGCGGCTGTTGCAGCGTATGCTACGCTTTGCTTCACAAGGTTTGTTGTACATGCTCGATTGCTTAGTCGACAGTAAGGGGTCTTGGGCCGAACTGATCCATCAAGATGTTCTTTGGATGCAGGACCGTGTGACGGTCCGCCGTGAGTGGAGCCCCGTTGGTGGGCTCGCGTGGTGGCTCCAGGTTGCCAGGCAAGATGGGAACAATGGATCTCTTGGTGCAGGGAGGCCGAAAGAAGCACACTGGCGCAGCATGTTGCGTTGGCCGAAGTTGAAGTACCGGTGTGGAGGTCCGAGCTAAAAAAGATCTGCGAGAAGGGAGGCTTGCCCGTGCCACGAGCCATCAGGCCTCCCAAAGCTGAGCTCGTTTTCCCGTGCCGCGATTGTGATCAAGTTTTTAATAATCAAGTGAATTGGTCGCGGCATCGGACTCTTGCTCATCCGCAATTTGATGTTGCTGGATCTGTCGCCGTCGGCTCGTGCTGCCAAGCTTGCGGGTACAAGTGGCACACTCGCGGACGTTTGCTGAGGCACTTGCGATTTGGATCTCGCAGGTGTCTACCCTTGCTCATGCATCTGTTGCAGCCCCTCGGCGTGCCCGAGGTTGAGGCGCCGCGCGAGGAAGACTCAATTGGTTGCCACGAGCGTGCGCTCCCGAGGTGGCGCGCAGCTGTCTGCAGATGCACCACCCGAGCGACTTGTGTGGGTCCGACTCTTGGTGGAGTGGCACCACAGGCAGTTGTGCAAGCTTCGACTGTAGGAGTTGATAGAGGAAAGAGAACTATGCACATGCACCGATTCTGGCCAGGCCCATCCTGAGCCCAGGATCGGTGCATACGGCCTCCGACCTTGGCCAGGAAGGCATATGCACCGATCCTGGGTCAAGGACGGGCCTTGCCAGGATCGGTGCATGTGCATAGTTCTCTTCGCCCGAGTTGAGAGACATGATGGTCCTGGGGTTGAGACTGTTCCCGTGGCCCCTCGAACTCCTACAGAAACCAAATACGTGTTGCATTTTTGTTCAGCGGGCAGAGGCGCGAAGGTGACGTGCAAATGCATTTTGGGGCGCTCCAGTGGAGCACATCTTGGCCGGTCGTGATGTTGTCAGTCGATGTCGCTAATGATCCAGAGGCTGGGGATTTAACGAAGCAGAGTTCTGCTAGTTTGTTCTTTTCGATGCTCTGGACTAGACAGGCCCTGGGGGTGATTGGAGATCCGCCGTGTAACACGTGTAGCAAAGCCCGTGCCAATCCCCCCACCCGCACGGAAGTTGTAAGCCCCGCGTATTGCGTTCAGCACAGCATCTCTGGGGTATTGCGTGTAGGCCCCCCAAAGAGTGGAGGGAGGTGATGTTAGGCAACCTCTTGCTACAGACAATTTTCCAGGCGGCTTACGTTTGTTGTGCGGTGAGGGCGGCCTGTATAGTTGAGCACCCTACTGAGCCCGAATGTGCCCAGATGCCCTCGATTTGGAAGCTTCCAGAAGTGAAGGCCCTCTTGGGATTTCGACCCCGTGCGTCCGTCAGGTTTGTAAATTTTGACCAGTATTGTTGTGGCGCCCCGTCTCGGAAACCGACGACGTTGATGGCCATTAATGTTTTGGCGCTGCCCGACCTAATCCGTGCTCTCCCTGGCCAGGGTAAGTGCAGGTGCAATTCCCACAGTTTGGAATTAGCAGGCACTCATGCGTCCGGGGTCTTTAGGACGGCTGCGGCTAAGCAGTATCCACCCAGGATGTCCAAGATGTTGGCACAAGCGTTGATGTTGGCCGTCTCTGGCCTTGTACCTATTGATGGTGACCCAGAGATAGACGATGTTGTGCGTAAATTTCAGGTGCCGTTTGATCCGTATTACAGTGCTCACGGATAGGGCAATTTCGCTCCCGATGTTCAGCGAGCTGGATGAGGACAGGCCGCTTGCCCTTGCTTGCTTGCCATGCATGTATCATCAGTGCAGCTTCAGGCTTCAGTCGGTGCAGGAAGAAGAAGGAGGAGGAGGAGGAGGGGGGAGCCCAGGGCTGCGCGAGTTGGACTGCGAGAAGAGACGGGGCAAGCTGCACGGCGGCGCAGCTTCCCGGCAGAACTGCTCACCAGTGGCGCCGCGGCCCCTTCGCGGCGGCCGGCGGCCGCCGATCGCCGGCGACCGCCGGCGGCCGCCGATCGGCGGCGACCTGCCCGTGGTCCACGCGGGGATCCCAGTGAGGAACTCGTGGCCGCCCTCCGTGGCCAGCAGCTCCCCAGCACGGCGGCCCACGCGGGCAGCGCCCTGCGGCGGCGTCCCACGGGAAGCTCCGCGCGGCCTCCGATGAGTAACGCCGGCACGGCCACCTGCAAGCAGCACCCGGAGCAGCCTCCCAGAGCAGAGGCGGGCACCCCGAGAGTGACATCCTTGGAGGAACTCTGGGGGCATCCCACCTCGAGCAGCTCCCACGATGAGCCTCGAATGCGCGGCTGGCCATGGAGCTCCCGAGGGGCGTTTCCAATAAAGCCTCCAGCATGTAGCTCCGAGTGCAGCCTCCCGCTGGTATTGTGGTGGGCTTCGCAAGGGAGCCTCAGATAAAGCCGTCCGCAGGTGGCTCCAAAGAGCGCCGTCCACAGAAGAACTCTCAAATATAGCTTCCCAGTGGCAGCGCCAATCAGGGTCTCCAGTAGAGCCTCCCGAAGGCTCCATGGGGAAGGGGGAAGGGCGGGGTTCCAGTCGAATCCCCCCTTGCGCTTTTAAGGATTTGTTTTGCTATTAGTTGTTGTTGCTCCTCATCTTCTTCTTCTTCTCCTTATTATTATTATTATTACTATTACTATTATTATTAATAATAATATTCATATTATTATTATTATTATTATTATTATTATTATTATTATTATTATTATTCTTTGCGGGGGGGGGGTCGACCTCTGGTCCGAATCGTCTCCGTCTTCTCGTGCTTTGCTGGATGCGCCCAGGGGTGGGCCTGTTGATTCGGTATGCAACGTCGAGAGAGGGATGTCGCCGTGCCGTCGTTCATGATTTCGATTATGCGGATTTCGCAGAATCTGGTTCGTGATGGTCGCAACCTCCCCCCATTATTGCTGGTGCTGTTCTTTGGAGGGTGAGGGGGGCAATGTTTTTTGTGAGCAAGATCTGTTTACCCCCCCCCCCAACACCACAACATGATCGACCCACGAACACTGTAAGGCATGGCAACGTTTCAAAGACACCTGATTGGGCGACAGACAGACGCAATGCTGAATGTATCGATCTTGACGTACCGTGCCGAGGGCTGTGCTGTGCTGCGGCGTGCTGAATTGCGATGTGCCATGCCGCGATTGTGCTCTACAGTGATGTGGATCGAATCCTCCTTTGCATCCGAATCCTGTCCGAACTGATCTGGATCTTAAGCTCGAGCTGCCTCAGCACATAGCAGCTGCCCCAGAGCTAATGGACAGCGGAGCATGCCAGGAGGACGCGCCGCGGAACGTCCCAAGGGACGCGCCAGGCGACGTGCCAGGCGACGTGCTGGGATTAGGCTGGGCTCAGGCTGGGCTCAGGCTGGGCTTAGGCTGGGCTTAGGCTGGGCTTAGGGTCGGCTGGAGCTGAGGCTTGGCTGGCTTCGGATGAAGCTTTTGCTGGGCGGGGGCAGGCGCTTAGGCTCAGGCTGAGGTTCAGGCCAGGCTTAGGCAACGCTTAGGCTGAATTCTAGGATGGGCTGAGGTTGAGGCAGAGGCTGAGGCCAGGCTGACGCTGAAGCCGAGGCTTAGGCGAGGCTTCGCCAAGTCTTGGTCGGGCCTCTAGCTAGACTGAGCTGAAGCTCAGGGTTGGCTTAATCTGAGGTTTAGGCTGAGGACGGCGGATAGAGAGAGAGAGAGAGAGAAAAAAAAAAAAAAAAAAAAAAAACACACAAAAAAATGATAGAAAGAGAGGAGAGAGAGAGAGAGAGGGGAGGCAGCGCCGACGAAGAGCACAGCGGGTGTACCGCGCCGATACCACCAGCAAGCAAACTACGCGCCCCGCCTCCCACATAACAACATCCTTGCAAACTCAGGGGGGGGATTCGACAGTCGAACCGAAGGGCGGAAAAGGGAGAGGAAAAGGAAGAAGAAGACGAAACATGAAAAGAAGACGGCGACGAAGAAAACTCTGCCTTGCGCGTGGTCTCAGTCCCACCTGCTGAGCGCCAAGCTGTCGGCTGGGTTCAAGCCAGACCTCGCGCAATCACACTGATCGTTCGTGATCGAAAATGGCGGATTTCACGCGCCATGCAGCCTTTCATACACAGAGAACGCTGGCCGTCGCGAACCGGAAAAATCCCCAGGCGAGGGGCGATGCACCTCGAGCCTCGACGAGGCCAACGGCTGCGGCGCTGCGCATACCAGGCAGGCCCCCGAGGGACTCGACCCTGCCCTGATCAGCTCCCGGCCCACGCAAGCGACCGCACCTCCTCAACCTCTACCTCCACCTCCTCAAACTCCTCTGCCTCCCCATCATCCTCCGGGGTCGTGGGCCTGACCGAACTCCAGCTAGCGAGCTGCCGAGACAACGAAAGGAGGGGAAGGCACGAAACGGAGGGGAAGTGGCAGCGCACGCGCGCGGCCTCGCGCGCCCACGGCCGGGGGCCCGCGAAACTACCCCGCCCGAGTGCCCAAGTCGCCTGGCCAAGCGAGACCGGGTGGCCCAGGGGCTTAGACAGGCGGGGCGGCGGCAAGGGCAACAATCTATGGCTTGGAGCCTCGCTGGATTAGCATAATTCGGACAGACAAGGTCGTGGCCGAACTCATCGCGCTAGGAGGTCGCGAGCGCAGCGCGCGCGTGGCGCGGGACTCGGGCGAATTAACGAACCGCCCCAAGCTGCCCAGAGGCGTCGTCGTCATTCTAGAAGCACGGGTCGAACTCCAGGCGGGGCGTTTCGGAGCCCGCGAAATACAGGGCACCGCGCGGCAAAACTATCGCGCCGACCTCGACATGGTCACGCGCGTGACGTCCAGGGGCAGCATGGAGGCAGCGCCGGTCAGATGCGCGAGCACACGCGCAGTGTACTTCCACCAGTTCCAAAATCAAAACATGATCGACCCACGAACCCGGAAAGGAATATAGAAATGTAAGGCATGCCGACATTTCAAAGACACCTGATTGGACGACGGGCAAACGCAATGCTGCAGGTATCGGTCTTGATGTACCGTGCCGAGGGCTGTGCTGTGCAGCGGCGTGCTGAATTGCGATGTGCCATGACGCGATTGTGCTCTATAGCGTTGTGGATCGAGTCTTTCTTCGCATCCGAGTCCTGACCGAACCGATCTGGATCTTCAGCTCGAGCTGTCTCAGCACATAGTAGCTGCCGCAGAGCTAATTGACAGGGGAACATGCCAGGAGGACGCGCCGCGGAACGTCCCAAAGGACGCCCCAGACGACGTGCCAAGGGACTTGCCACGGGGACGCACCGCGGGACGCGCCGAGGGGACGCGCTACGGAAAGTGCCAATGGATGTGCCATGGGACGTGCCAGGGGACGCGCCGCGGGGCCAATCTTTAGGCATTCCGTAATCCATGCCCCTGGCCAAAACGTGTCCCGCACCCTGTGATTTATCGATCGCGATTTCCAAACCAGCGTTTCGCGAGGGACATCCTCAAATTTTTAATTCGCCGGCCCACCTCGACCTCGATATCTATCGCAAAAAAAATTCGCCACCCCACCTCAAGTCAAACCTGGAGGTAAATCAACTAAAAGACAACCTTGGGCTTATGCCCCTCCCGGGAAAAACAAGAAAACTCCGTCCATCGACGAATTGGGTCGACGCTGCGCGCATTCCCTCAGACGCACCCGCCCTCGCAGAGCAGCCAATTTGTTTCCTCGTTACGAATCGGTCGAGTCTAACGCTTGGACCCTTTGCCGTTCGCCCCCCCCCCTTTTCCAGCAGCTTCTGCGCGAGCTGCTCGAGATGGCCCTGCGGGGCCGAGCCGAGCTTCATCCTGCCGCTCACCGCGCGCAGACATTGGGTCGCCGCCTGCTCGATGTCCGACGCGCCTCGCGCCGCCCCCCCTTCCCCGCCCCACTGCCCCCGGCGCTGCTGGCGTCGCCGCGCCGCCCGCGCTCGCGAACTGCACTCCGGCGTGCCCCTCGTCGCACCACCGTTAGACGCGGAGGCCCCTCGGAATCAAATCATGTTCCACACTGTCGCCCCCGACGCAACGCCCGCGCAGAAGATGTTCACCAGCTGGCGATTGCCCCAAGCCCTGCTTCACCTCCCCCGACGCCGACGTGGACTTGAGCGGAGCGCGCGCGACTCACGCGCGCGGTGGGCCCGTGTCCTTCTTCGCCGAGTGCGCGGCCGCCATCTGCGCGCCCGGCTCGCCCGCTCCTCTGTGCGATTCGATGATGCCCGCCACCGTTGGGACGACCGCGCTCTGCCGCTCCGAGGCCGCCACGTCGCGTGGCAGCTGCGCGCGCTGGCGCGCCATCCTGACAAAGATGTTGAGTGCTGCCTGGATGTCACGCCCTTCGAGCGCGCCTTCGACCGCCGTGAGGGGGTCGCCTGCCTCCTCGGCGCGTCGCCCACCCACGTCTGCTGGGGTCGACCACCCACTGCCTCGGCCGCCAGCCCCCCCCGCCCCCCCGCGGGCTGGCGTCGTCTCAACAGCCTGCGCAGGTCCACGCGGCCGTCTGACCCGAGCGCCACGTAGACAAATCCGATGGTCCACGATCCTCGGGCCTGGCGAAGCACAGCGCGATCTGATCTGAGTTCGCAGTTCAAACAAGTCTTGGGCCGTCCAGCAATAGCAGGAGAGGTCGATCGGCACGATCACCTCGCGGGCAGGGCATGAGCAACGACCCCTGGGACATGCGTCTCCGCGGTAAGATCTCGGCGCATGTGGCCGAGCGTTCCCTCGAGCGCTGGGGGCCTGAAGACGCCTGAAGCACCGGTTCGCGACCGCGAATGCGGCGGCTTCGTCTCGGGCTCGGCGCACGCGGCCAACGCGTGGTAGGAGAGATTTTATGTTCGGGGACGATTCGCCGCGTCGTTATCCGTAGTCGTGCGCGAGTTTGCAATGGAATCGCCTCGGTGCATCGCCCTCCTCCTCTTCGTTTACCCCCCCCTCCGCATTCGGTGATCCCCTCATCGGTGATGGAATCGAAAGCGCCTGCAAACTCGCCCTCAGAATCGTTCGATCAACGCCGCCCCAGCACCGACTATCCTTCTAGCAGAAGAGGCGGGGGAGTGGGAAGTCCCCCAGCGCCGCATCTCGAAACTCCCCAGAGCTCTCGGCGGCGACCTGCAGGCCGGAGGAGAATTGTCTCGCCCAGGGGTCAGCATCCGGATGTAGACGCCCCTCCTCCGCCCATGAACCCCCGCCCCCCATGGAGACCAGGGGGCGAGCTCGAACCTGCCCGCGGCGGGGGGGCATCTATCGAGCCGCCCTGGCACCGTGGCACCACTTGGCCCGTCGAAGTCTCGGCCCCTCACTCGCAAGTAAAAGGCGCCAGAAAGTCCGCGCCCCATGCGTCGACAAGCGTCGAAGTTCCCCGCCCGAATGCTCACTGAGTTCTCTCTTCCCCAGCCCCCGCCGCATCGCCCCCGTCGCCATTTTGTCGCACTCGGTCGCGCGCGCCCTCGTCGGGGGCCCCCTCGCCCGACCTCGAGGGGAGGGCTGATTGCGCGCAAGCTAAGACGCTCGCCCGCTCGCCCGCTCGATGCTCGCCGCGGCTTGGCGGCCCAAGAAAGCGGAGCTCGCCCGTCTGGGGCCTCCTGGTTCCTCGACCTACAAGGGCCCGCAACTCGTTGACCACCCTGCGAAAATTCGAAGAAAGGTCGCTCACTGCCCGGGGCGGCCAATGCCGTTCCCAAAGAGAGTCGATGCTGCTTCATGCTGCGCGGCCCGAAGAGACGCGCGAGCGCGGCCCTCTTGTCGGAGCCGAATGCGTCTCCGACTCCGACAGCCACTCTCAACTGGCGCCGGAAAGCGGGCGGCGTTGCCGCCGCCTGCGCGCGAAGGGGGGGCGCGCTGCAGGGGTGGCGCCCTTCGTGACATCGCCGGCATGGATCGAGAAGCATGCGCCCGCGCCCAATGCGTTCGGCTCGGTCTCCACGGCGCAGCGGCGCGAAGCAGTTCTCGACCGATGAGCTAGACGCGGCCCGACCCAGTTCCGATAGAAGCAAGGAAAAGCCCAGGCTGGACTCGGGCGCCCCATCGCCCCCCCCCCCCCCCCATCGCAGGTCGCAGAGACATCGGCCCCGGAAACACCTCAACCCCCAGGGCCCCCTGGATCGCCCCGGCAAGCTGGAGGCGGAGAGGGGTTGACAACCCCTCTCCGCAAATCAAGGAGCGCCCCTCCCTCTGCGCCCGCAGAAGAATTCGCCGCGCCCTCGCTCGCAGCGGCGCGCGAGAAGCCCCGGCGGCTCGGCCTTGAAAACGCGCGCAAATTAATCGCAATGGCGCCTTCTCGCCGTCTTTGCCGGGCGAAACCGCGGCGGCGGCAAGGGGGCGGCTCGCGCGCCGCCCGCCCTCGACGCCGCGCGCGCGTTCCAGGCCGCCCCGATCGGGCAGACAGGGCGGGCCCACCCCTGCCCCGCAAGGCCAGTTTTACCGCTCCTCTCGTCGAGGCCCACGGTAGAAGAAATGCAATTCAGAGGGGGCGCGCCCATGGCCGCCCTGAACCCACAATGGTATTCAAGGCGACCTCGCTCGCCATCAATGCGAGACCCGTCGTCTGTCTGTCACCTCGAGCTCGACGGCGAGATCGCCGTCTGTCGCGCCGAGGCCCCCCCCCGCTTCGCGCGTGCTTTTCAAACGCTGCAATCGCCTCTGCTTCATAGTTCTTGTCCCTTGCGATGGAGAAAATCATCACCGTGTCCCTCTGTCTTGCCGTGCCAATCGTCGCGCCAATCGCAATGCCGCATTATGGCCGCGCTCGCGAGTGCGGCTTCCCGTGAAAAAAAATATATCTCCAGGAAACCATCGCATTCGATAGAATTAGCATCGCAAGTTCTAGCGCCACTGATTCGCGCCCAGGATGATCGGAGCCGGCATGTCGAGATGTCAAGTCCCGACGTGGCATGAGTAGATCGCGGCTCTTCTGTTCGAGCTGTGCCTTCTGTGCCTCAACTGCCGTTGGACGTTCAAACTCCGATTGTGCCGTCGTCGCGGTGCGGCTGGCCACCAAGGTCCACGGCTGCCGGTCGCAGGTAACCTGCGACGCTGATGCCACTTCTTCCCGCGAAAGTCGAGAACAGCCTGCTGAATCCTTCCCACCGCCTCTTGTCACTTCGCGGAACCTCGCAACATTCCCGTCACTCGCTCGTAGTCCTCAATGTGACGTTCGATTTCAAATGTCAAGAACAATCATATGTTGTCGCGGTCCTCTACGATGTTGATCGGTCGGAACCGTCGCCCCGCAGCTCGTAGGGTTTTGTTCTTACGAACCTGGATCTGTCACCGTAGTCCTGGCGTTTACAAGAATCAATCCGAGATGAATGTTGGTGAGCCCCGAAGTAAGTGGGCCTTGCTGGATAGAAATTGCCGGCCGTCGTCATGAAAATGCCCGTGAGAAACTGAGTTCGAAGTCCTTCCTCATCCGCCCCTTTAGTTGCCGACCGCTCCGTCGGATTTCTCGCCAGCGCAGCTTCTCGTTGAGGTCCATGCCTACGATCGGGGCGCATCGGGCCCCGACGCTCTCGATGGTGATCCGAGCCCATAGTACCCATCGCCTGCACCGTGGACTGGCATCCTGTTTGAAATCTTCTGCCAGACGAGCGGGCGAGGAAGCAGAGCACCATCAGCAGCAGGTCGAGTGCACCCGAGTTCAGACGGACCGCCCCGCATCGGCCTGCCAGTCTGCAAGGGGACAATATACTCGGCGAAGAAAACTCAGTGGTAGACGACGTCGATAAAATGCTCACTCCGCAGATCTTAGTGGAAGCCCTCGTCCAGCCGAAAGAGACCTCCCAGTGGGCTGGGTGGCTGTACAGGTTGTGGGTCACCTCGGTCAGGCGTCGGGAAGTTCCAAGCAAAAGGAGTACGCCGACGCTGTTGACTTCATTAGACACATCTTGCACCCTCACAGCTCCTTTGATGTACATCGGGTTGTAGGTAACCACTCCCGAAAGTGCCTGCTGCGGTGCGGATCATGGCGGCGGCGCGCAAACCCCATCAACACGGGCGGATCGAGCCAGAGCTGGAAGGAGGAGGAGGAGGAGCAGGAGAAGAAAAAACAGCAGCAGAGAAAAAGGAAGATGGTAAGGAGGAGGAGGAGGAGGAGGAGGAGGAGGAGGAGGAGGAGAGGGAGGAGGAGGGGGAGGAACAGCAGCAGCAGGTGGAGAGAGGGAGGGGCAGACGCAGGAGGGAGAGGAGGTGGAGCAGGGCGAAGAGTAATTGGGAAAGAGAAGGGGGGACAAGAGGGGGGCGGAGGGAGGAGGACGGGGAGAACGGGCCATTTCGATCCACAGAACATCAGCTCAAGGACTTGCACACGTCAGAAATGAGGACGAGGAGCACCGGCAGCATGAGGAGAAGGAGGGGCAGCAGCAGCAACAGAAGCAGCAGCAGGAGGGAAAGGCGGCCGATCACCCTAGAGAGGCGTACGAACACCAGCGTGTGCTTGCCCACAGAAGCCTCTTGGGCGGCCAAGGTCTCCGGGTGTGCTGGCGGAGGCTAACAAAAAAGCACCACCACTGGACTACGTTGGGGGGACCAAAAGGTACCGATGCCGCTACTTCCCGGACCTCTCCCAGGGCGCGTTCTGACCAAAATTTCGAAGCGAATCCAGGGGTGGCGCCGAGGGCCTCCCAGGAGGCCGACAACATGATCGACCCACGAACCGGAAAGGAATATAGAAATGTAAGGCATGGCAACGTTTCAAAGACACCTGATTCGGCGACGGGCAAATGCAATGCTGAATGTATCGATCTTGATGTACTGTGCCGAGCGCTGTGCTGTGCTACGCCGTGCTGAACTGCGATGTGCCATGCCGCGATTGTGCTCTATTTAGCGTTGTGGATCGAGTCCTCCCTGGCATCCGAGTCCTGACCGAACTGATCTGGATCTGAAGCTCGAGCTGCCTGAGCAGATGGTAGCTGCCCCAGAACTAATCTACAAAGGGGACATGCCAGGAGGACGCGCCGCGGAACGTCCCAAGGGACGCGCCAGGCGACGTGACAGGGGACGCGCCATGGGCACGCACCGCGGGACGTGTCAAGGGGACGCGCTACGGAACGTGCCAATGGACGTGACGCGAGACGTGCCAGGGGACGCGCCGCGCGACGTGCCAAGTGGACTCGCCACGGAACGCGCCAAGGAACGTGCCAAGGTGCAATGTTGAGTGTGTCGACCTTGATGTACCGTGCCGACGGCTGTGCTGGGCTGGGCCGTAGCTCGAGCTGCCTGAGCAGATGGCAGCTGCCCCAGAACTAATCTACAAAGGGGACATACCAGGAGGGCGCGCCGCGGAACGTCCCAAGGGACGCGCCAGGCGACGTGCCAGGGGACGTGCCATGGACACGCACCGCGGGACGTGCCAAGGGGACGCGCTACGGAACATGTCAATGCAATGGACGTGCACCGCGCGACGTGCCAGGGGGACTTGCCACGGGACGCTCCGCGGAACGTGCCAAGCAACATGCCAGGCTGCAATGCTAAGGGTATCGGCCGAGGGCTGTGCTGTGCCTGGGCGACCTGGACACGTGAAAACACGCGTTTCGCTCAAGACGTTTTCAGCACATCCTCATGCTAGACATCCGCCTGGGCAACCTGGACACGTGCAAACAAGCGTCTCGATCGAGACTTCCTCGACACATCCTCATGCTAGACATCCGCCTGGGCGACCTGGACACGTGAAAACAAGCCTCTGGTTCGAGACATCCTCAACATCTCCTCATGCTAGACATCTGTCTGGGCAACCTGGAGGCGTGAAACCAAGCGTCTCGCTCGAGACATCCTCAAGAGGGCAAATCGATAGGAAGATACGTAAAAACACACACACACACACACACACGTATTCGTGCCTCTGGAGAGAGACAATCTATAGGTAACGAGAGGGCCCATCTATCGGAACAGACGTAAAAACACACGGATACGTACCCCTGGATGGGGCCAATCTATAGGCATTACGTAATCCATGCCACTGACCAAAACGTGTCCCGCACCCTGAGATTTATCGATCGCGATTTCCAAAACCAGCGTTTCGCTAGGGACATCCTCAAATTTTAATTCGCTGGCCCACCTCGACCTCCATATTTATCGCATAAGAAATTCGCCACCCCACCTCAAGTCGAACCCGCAGGTAAACCAACCAAAAGAGAACCCTGGGCTTATGCCCTGTCCGGGAAAAAAGGAAGACGTGCGAGGAGTAAAGGTATTGGAACCTTCTCCTTACGCGTCCTGCGCCCCAGGGATCACCGACAGGGTCAACAGGAACGGGAGTGGACCGGGGCGCAGAGGCGGCCAGAGGCAGCAGGCAGCAGGCAGCTGGATCGGCACGCGAGGGCGAAGCGGACGCAGCGCAGGCCGGGCGAGGCGGCGCGCTCCCCGGCTGCGAGGGTGCGGGGCCCACGGCGGCAGCGGGGTGTCTGTTATGAAGACTGCTGCGCTGGGCGGTGGCGGTGGCCTCGGCGGCGGCGCAGGTAGCGAGGAAAACAAAAATCTCCACGGGCGTAAACTTTCAGAGCTCCGGAAGTTGTTGTTCATGGAGGTGTCTGTTCTTCGAGTGAGGACCCCCCCCCCCGCCGCCAGCGACGGCGCGCTCCCCGAGGTCGCCAGCCCGCCGCGCCACGAGGCGGCGGCGCGCAGCCGGTCTCTCTGCCTGGCACCCCGAATGCGCGCCGCGAGGCCCGCGGCGACGGCATCAAAGTCGACGGCGACGACGACGAGAACGATGACGACGGCAGCGGCGATGACGAAGACACGACGAAGACGGCGACGACGAAGACAACGACAGCGGCGGCAACGGCGGCGATGGCAGCGGCAACGACAACCCTGACCGCTTCTCTTTCCAGCTCCCCTCAGTTCCCAGGAGCGGTTTTCCTACAGCCATCATCAGGGGGGCAGCGGGGGTGCTCGCAGGGTGGCCAAGCCGAGCGGATGTAATCCCCCTCCCCTTTCTCCCTCAGCTCCTCCTGATTATCCTCTTCCTCCGCCTCCTCCTCCTCCTCCTCCAACTCCTCTTGCTCCTCCTCCTCCTCCTCCTTCTCCTCATCCTCCTCCTCCTCCTCCTCCTCCTCCTCCTCCTCCTCCTCCTCCTCCTCCTCATCGTCCTTTTCCATCACTTCCTCCTCCTGCTGCTCCTCCTCATCATCATCCTCATCCTCTTCCTCCTGTCGCCACCAATCCGAATATGAGTCAGAGTACGGGCCCTTTTTTGTCCTCCTCCTCCTCCTCCTCCTCCCCCTCCTCCTCCCTCCTCCTCCTCCCTCCTCCTCATCCTCCTCCTCTGCCTCCTCCTCATCCTCCTCCTTCTCCTCCTCCTCCTCCTGCTGCTGCTGCTCCTCCTCCTTTTGCGCTAAACAAGCTCGAGGAAAGAAAGAAAGCCGGTGGTGTTCTTGCAAGCAAAAAACCTACGCGACTCGGCTCAAGAAAAGGACCTGGCGGGCGCCGCGGGCAATGGTGGAAAACAAAGCCAGGAAAATCCGCCGACCCTGTCGGCGTGTGTGAGGGGCTTGTCCGTTCAAGTCGTCATCTCCGTCATTCGTTGGTCGTCGTCTCTGTCGCCCCCTTTCCCTGCCTCCCTCCTTTCACTGGGCTCGTCGAAGCCCCCCCCTTTCCCAGGGACCTCCTCAGCGCGCCAGCCAAAGCGAAGTTGAGCAACGTCGTAATTGAGTCGAAGGGAAGCCCCTTCCCTTCGATCCCTCCCCCGGGGGGGGGGGTCCTGGGGGGGGGGGGGTCAGATACCCTGGGAGTCCCGGAACCCAAAAAAGCCCCAAGACGGGCCAAGAGTGCCTCAAGAGGCCCCAAAGACAGTCCAAGAGAACCCCGAATCGCCGAACGATCTGTCCAAGACGCCTTGACAGCCCCCAGACGGCCCAAGAGGCCTGCAAAGCGCCCCAAGAGGCCTCGAGGAGCTCTCCCACGAGAGCCCCAAGAGGCAAAATTCGTGGATTTCCCATACGTTTTTGAAAAATGTTGGCGTTCTTGCCTCTTCCGCTTCCCGACGCGCTAAGACGGCCCAAGAGGGCCCCAAGATCGCCCCGAGACGGCCCAAGAGGCCCCCAAGAGGGTCCCCTCACGGCCGAAGAGGGCCCCACGAGGGCCCAAGACGCCTCCAAGACGGCCCCGGAGGCCCCCAAGACGGCTGCAGGAGAGTGCCCAGACGGGGGACCCGAACGGACGGCTCCCAAGGGGCCCCCAAACTGCCCCAAGACAGCCCAGGAGAGCCCCAAATTGCCCAGGAGGCCTCCAAGAGTGCTTCGAGACGGCGCAAGAGGAGCCGTGGACGGCCCAAGACGGCCTCAAGAAAGCCCCAGGCTGTCCCAAGAAAGCCTCTGGCCTCCTCTCTTCCTCTCTCCTCCTCCTCCTCCTCCTCCTCCTCCTCCTCCTCCTCCTCCTCCTCCTCTCCTCCTCCTCCTCCTCCTCCTCCTCCTCCTCCTCTCCTCCTCCTCCTCCTCCTCCTCCCCCCCCTCTGCTCCCCCTCGTCTTGTTCTCCTCTGCCTCCTTCTCCTCCGCTTGTTTCTCCTCCACATCCTTCTCACCCCTCCTCCTCCCTCATCCACCTCCTCCACCCTTCCTCCACCTCCCACTCATCCTCCTCTCCCTGCCCCCCACTCCCCGCGTTTTCATCTTCGTCGTTCTCAGGGTCGGCGGCACCGGCCGTAAGGCCTTCGCAATAATAGTGAATCGAGTAAGAGCCCGCCAGGTTCCAGAGGGTGGCGCTCACCTGAGTAAAAAAAGGCACCGTACAACCTTAGTAAGTTATGCGTAATGATGTTTAGGGGTAGTGCCGCTTCTGTGGGTACAGTGCAAGCAAGGAGGCAAGGGCAATGAACGACATACGCGAGGATAGAGCGGCACAAAGTGGAACAGTTACCGGATTGCTACGCTGGGTTTAAACGAACCCCAAACCAAACAATAACCTCCCAAAATAACAAAGTCCCTCCGAGCCTGATCCACTTTAATGTATGTGCCATCCAGTGACATAATACATGACAGCTACTCCTCCTCCTCCTCCTCATGCAAGCCGTCCTCCTCCGCTTGGAAGGCCACGTCGAAGCTTTTCGAGCGGGGCGCGGCCAACGAAGGTGGCCAAGGATGAGCCGAAAAGGTAAGGATGCAAGGGTACCCTTGGGAAGATTGGCCGTCCTTACTATGCGGGTTGGCTGTAGCTTTCCTTATACATGAATTCTCCCTGTCGCACCCCGGGGCCAGCTTTTAGGGCGGGCCGGGCGTTTCGCTTGAGACTTCCTCACCATTCATGATTCTGAAGCCTAAGCAGTGGCAACCGCTTCACAGATGGAGGCCGGGTGGCTTTCAAAGTGTGGCTCTCGCCTTAGCGCCGCGCACATTCGTTTGAACAGGTTGCAGGAGCTTTACGGATTGAGGACGGGTGGTTTTCAAAATGTGGCTCTTGTCTTGGCGCCGCGCACATTCGTTTTTCAAATTTCCAATCACAGATGGAGGGCGGATGGTTCTCAAAATGTGGCTCTCGCCTTAGCGCCGCCCGCATTCGTTGTAACAAGTTGCAGGAGCTTCACGGATTGAGGGCGGGTGGTTTTCATAATGTGGCTCTCGCCTTAGCGCCGCACACACTCGTTTCAAACATGTGCAAAAGCTTCACGGATTAAGGGCGGCTCCTTTTCAAATGGTGGCTCTCGCTTCAGCGCCGCGCACATTCGTTCATACAAATTGGGCGAATTTCACGGATTCCCATGATCAGCGTACCAGACATGGCGTTTTGGAAAGATTCTGGATTACGCGGGTGCAACAGTCATGTTGCTTCGCGGTGTTGAAATCCCCCCAACATGGTGTTCTGGCCGGATCGCCAAGACGCAGCAGTCAGGTTGATCCGTGGCGTTGAAGTCCCGAGAACAACGTTCTGGCATGCTTCAAGGTCTTCAAGACAATTCCCTCAATGGAAATGAACCGCAATAGGGGCCTATTAATAGGGAACTTGGAGGGAGGGTGAATTCCAACATCGTTGATGGCTCCTTGGTTTGCACTGGTCCTCCTCCTCCTCCTCTTCCTCCTCCTCCTCCTCCTCCTCATCATCATCATCATCATCATCATCATCATCATCATCAGCATCATCATCATCATCATCATCATCATCATCATCATCATCATCATCATCATCATCATCATCATCATCATCCTCTTCCTCTTCCGGTTCCTTTTCCGAGGGAACTCGCTTGCGGGAACAAGGTTTCGGAGGTGTGTCAGGGGGTTCCAGGTGGTCTGGGGCGCAGGCGCTGGGCGTCCTTCCCAATCGGGGTGTTTGCCGTCCCCGCGCTGCCGCCGGCTTGACATTGGGGGGGGAGGCCTTGTCCTGGCTCTCGCGGGCGCCCCCAGCAAACAAGGCTGTTATTCAGTTTTGCAGAGATGGCCGCCCGCAAGACGCAAGCGTTGACAAGGTGCGATGTCTGCTGGGAGTAACCAGCTCCTGCCAATCCCCTCCCCCTCCTCGCATCCTCACAACTTCCCCCTCCCGCGCCCCTTCGCTACTTCCCCGCTCCCCATACCAGCTCGCCCCCTCCTTTCCTTGGGCTCCTCATGTAACAGGAGAGCGACAGGACGGGGGCGAGGGCGGGGGAAAAAGTCGGCTGGCAGGCGGGAAAGCTCCGTGGGCACGAAGCGCGTCTCCGACCCCGAGTTTCCTGTTCGAGGTCCAGATAACAGCCCAGCCTTCGAAAAACTCCCCGGCTGATGACCGCTCAGGTTGTGCCGAGGTTCAATCCTAATTGGAGCCGCGCCAGCGCACCTGTGTGCCCTTAGGGTTCGGTGTCACTCTGAGAGCGCCTCTCGTCTGGCGAGAACCGCCTTGCTCAAGCCATCACGTTTCACTGATTCACTCACCAAACACGAGTCGGACCATGGCTAGCGAGAAGCAGGTCCGGGATATCATCAACGCGGTCATCGCCCAGCAGGCCCCGGACAGCGGAGTCATCCACACGGCAGTCGCCAACCAGACTGCCGCCATGAAAGCCGAGCAGGGGCCGATCTCCATCGCCACTGGCTAGCTGGTCGCCTCCAGAGTCGCCCCAAGCGGGGCGATCCACGCCGCATCCTCACAAGATTGCACCCAGTCGTCCAACGAGCACTTCCCTTGGAGAAAAAATCCCCAGCACCTGCAGTGGAAGGTTGCTGGGGACTCGATCGAGGTCGATCCCGATCTAGAGGCGGCGGTCACGCAAGGCATGGAATTCAGAGGATCCGCGGGAGGCGCCATGGAGCATCTCGTCGCGCTCGGAACTGCTTACCCCGAGAACGAGGAGCTGGAAGCACTGATGTGCCAGGCAACGTTAAAACACACGCCGCGCACATCTTGGAAACAGTTGTGTCTTTGTGACCACGGCGGCAGGCCAGACTGATTCCACTGTCACATAGGAGAGAGAGAGAGAGAGCATAATCTAGCAACAGCTCGCAGCATGTTCGGGCCCTCGCCCGTGCGCCTTTTGTCTCTGCACACTATGCTGGAGGCGCAGTGGGGAATGTCCTTTCCCGCAGCCAGCAGGCCACGTCGAAGGCAGAGGGTTTGGCAAGGACCTGATGCCAATCCTGCGCAACACAATATCATGTTCAAACACAAGACTTTCAAGGCTTCGGCGCCCGTCGCGGAGGACGCCGAAGTGCTCCTCTGGGATTTCGGCCTCGATTTCGTTCTCGGCCAGTTTGCTTCGAATCGTTCAGCCGCGCCTTCGCTGCCGAAGCGATGGGGGCGCCGCCGACGGACAGCCCCAGAGGAAGGCCTGCCAAGCAGCGGCGCGCGGGGGCATGTCGGGCCCGACCCTGCGTGCGCCCCGCCCGTGGAATGCAGTTTTCCGTCGCGCATTGTGCACGGGCGCGCCCAACAAGAAGGCGGCGGCTCCGGGGCAGGCGACGGCGGCAGAGCGGGCGAAGACGGTTACGACGGCGTGCTCCCCGCCGTTTCTGCCCGCCCACCTTGTCCTCCAGGGGGGGGGGCGCATCTGGCTGACCCGCTCTGCCCCGGCGGAATCCCTCCCGCGGGTGGCCCCAGGCGGCGGGGAGGAGAGGGGGGCCGGGGGGAGGGGAGGGAGGAGAGGGACGGACGACACGGAGGAGGGCGCGCCTGGAGTCCTGGAGGCCGAGCAGCGCGGCCTGCCTGCGGTCGCGGCCCGCCCCGAAAAGCCCCGTGGGCCAAACACGGCGATGTCAACATCCCCAAGGTCATCCAAAGACTCTGACGCAACCTGAGGGGGCGCACGGGCGCATCTCCCCCTCCCCGCGCTTCCTCTCGCCCACCTGGTCCCCGTTTCTCGCCCGTCCCCCACCCGCCCCGGCTGGCCGGCCCGCTCTGCCCGGGCGGAATCCTCTCCGAGCGCGGCCCGGGCGTCGGGGAGGAGAGGGGGGCAAGGAGGAGGAGGGGGATGAGGAGGAGGAGGAGGAGGAGGAGGAGGAGGAGGAGGAGGAGGAGGAGGAGGAGGTTTGGAGGAGGAGGAGGAGGAGCAGCATGGGCACCCTGAGAAAGGAAGAGGGCAGGTGGACACGAGCACGAACGAGAAGAGGGCAAATGAGTTAGTCTCAGCCGCCGTGCTGTAGCATAGCGCCTCTACCTGTATAGTAATGCGTGCGATGCACGGCGCGGTGCGGCAGGGTCTGCATGCGAGACAGTCGCCGTGCGCGCGGCAGTGGATTTGATATTGTAGTAAATACGGGTTGCCAGAGCGATCCTTGGGATCGCGGTCGGCAAAACTTCGGGCTGGTGGAGTCAGCTGCATACGCTGCGGCTGTGCCCGGCCCCTCTGCCGTCATTTTAGGTTGGATGAGAGGGAAGTCAGGAAGCCAAAGGAGGTGGAGCGGGAATGATGCAGGCGCGCCCGTGCATCCAAGGGCGCAGTTGTGCTGCGGAAAAATCTGCATCCTCGCCGAGGTACTCCACCCACTGCTGAGGGTTTAAAATGTGGTCCAGAGCTCATTTGGGCGCAGCTGCTTGAGAGCATCGGTCAGCGCTTCCCAGCGCTTCTATGGTGCACTCTGCGCCTGGGGCGCTTGACGGCTCCAAGCATGGAGGCGCTCGGCAAGCAAAACCATGACAGGCGACTTGCACTGCTGATCGCGTAGCTTGACTGTACAGATGCGATGGAACCTGGCTCGGCGGAGTGGTTCGCAGCTACCGCCGCGCTCTGCGCGCTGCGAGAGGCGCAGGCGGCAGCAGCGTTGGACTGGCACGGGAACGGCAACTGAGCTGCGTGACGCATGAGAAGGCGGTGGCGCTGCACGCTGGCACTTGCAATGGTGGGAACAATGGGGGAGAATTGTGACACATAGCTGCGAATAAGCAGCACTGATGCACTGTAAAAGCGGGCGGTGGCGTTGCTGCCACTCTGCCCATGCTGAAGCAAACTACCCCGCTGCCACCATGTTGCCCAGGGGCGAGCCTTAGACAGGCCAATGAAGCCTCGGATCCGAGACAAGAGCCCAGGAACTTGGCTCGCCCCGCAACCGAAGAGCAGCCCTAGGGAAGACCGAGGACGACCAGGAGCGCTTTCGGGAAGGCGATGGTGGCTGGGGACGCGCCAGAAGGGCGCGAAGAGGCACTCCCGCGGCTTCACTGAAAGGGGCGCATGCACATCCGCAGCGGCAAATTGGGCGGTCACTTGGCTCAGCGTGTCAAACGGGTGCGATTGCAGATCGACGTCCTGGATCGGCGTGCCGCTCGAGAACTTAACAAACGCAGCGAGATGGTGGAAGATCGGGCCCATGGCTATCACCCCGGCCACATCTGATGCAGGGCAGCGCTGTCCCACTCCAGAGCCGATTACGAACGCGTCGTAGTGCTCGCCGTTGATCTTGATGTAGCTGGCTGGTGCGAAGTGCATGGCATGGGGGAAGTTCATGTCGTCCAAGAAGCCGAAGTTGGTGGCGCCGAGCTTGGTGTCGCTGGCGACTTGCAGCGAGCGAGCACAGTACTTAACGGCGCCGTAGCGGAAGATGAGCTTGGGGGCGTTGCGGCCCTGGGAGAAGCCCCGATGGGTGATGTGCGAGCGCTGTGTCACAGCGCTCTTGACCGAGAGATCCGCGGCACCTGCGATGATTATGATATCCATGTTTTTTCATCGAGAACGGGCGAGCGCACGCGGGGGCACTGTAGTTGGTGAGCTCAAGCAGCGCGCTATCGCCCCTCAGCAGGAAGGCGAAGACGAAGTCGCTCAGGCCGCGGAAGTAGTGCCGGAGCCGCGGCCTGGTGGGCGCCGCGACGTGAATGGGGGCGCCATTCGGCGCGCGCGCGATGATGCAATCGGCGCGGTAAGCAATGTTGGGATGCATCGCGACGAGGACGGGGCGCCAGCGAGCGCGAAGCACAGCGACAATGGGCGCAAAGACAGGGCGCAATACGATGATGCGATATGCACGAGCAGCACGAGGTCCTTCAACGGTCACGGCGTGCGCTTCGGGCACGGCACTTCCTCCCGGCGCGGCTGTCCTGCGGGAAGGGGTCGGCGATGGGCGCGCAGCGCGCCGCCCCGCGGCGCGGCGTAGCGGTTGGGGGGCGCCTACGCGGCCACAATTGGCGGATCCTGCGCGGCCGCTGTGTGCGAGGGGTTCGCGAACAGCACGTCGGCCACCTCTGCGGGGTCCTTCTCCGCGACGCTGGCGGCCTTTATGGCGACGTTCGTCGCGGCGAGAAACTGCGCGACGAAGGCGGCGGCCCCTTTGGCGACTGAGGACACGGGGCCGTTGGAGAGGGCGCCCCTATCGGAGGAGGCGGCGGACATGATGTTGCAGCGCAGGCGACTGGCGTGGGGATGCTGTTCGATGATTCGCCACTGGCCAGGTCCACTACTAGACCGCTGCGTTCTTGACTGCCTCTTCGGGACTGGGGCGGAGCGGTGCACGACGAGGCGACGTGAATGCACGGCGCGGAGCTCGGCGCGCTGATCTGGATGCACGGCAGTGGGCGCGAGACGATGGGGAAGCTCGGGGCAATGGGCACAGCAGTATAAATGACGTCAAGCAACGCGGGGATGATCAGCAAGAATGGACGGCATCTCGATCCTGGGTGGGGCATCGACAATGAAATCGGCGCGGCTGACATTCATGATAACCAGGCGCGCGCGCACGGGACAGCGCGCGGGAACATTTGCAGCGCGGCGCCCCCAGGGCCGAGCCTGCAGGGGGAAGCGTCTGCTCTTGTAGGACATGTTGTCATTCGCGTGCTCTGGCACGAAGATGATCGGCATCGCAACGGCGTCAAGCTGCCGGGGGGCACGGCGGGGGTTATGCACGCAAGGTAGCTGACTCCGTGCCAGCAAAGAGCGCCTGGAAGGAGGTGGGGGTGTTGCCTCCGTCGATGGACTGGCACTGCGGATTGTCGTAGGCTCGCTCGTTCCACTAGAGGATGGAGGGGTATGCCTGGCCACGAATAATGATTTTGGCGGTGGGCATGGAGTCGCAGTGGATCTCTCCCTCGGCGCGGAAAGCTCTCCACCGCTGACGAGGGTAGCGCTGATGCAATAGCTGAAGAAGCGGGTCTGGACTTCTGTTCTGATCTGATTTGGGGACTTGTCGGGCTTGATGTAGATGTCAACTGGCTGACCTGTTGTACCAGTTGAAGTGAAACGAACCCACTGGCCAGCTACATTGCGCATTGCGCGCGAGAGAGCCAGCGCGCGGGGCACTGCGACAACACTGTCTCCTTTGACTTGTAGGACGAAGCGGCGGGCAAATTCGCCATCTCCGGGTCGCTGCGCGTGATTAGGCTGCAGGCCGGCTGCTGCAACCCATTCCTGAAGGCCGTTGAGCACCGCATTCGGAGCCAGGAGGCGCTGGCAGCCCACGACGAAGAGCGCCGGATCAGGCTGACGGTCCCATTCGGCAAGACGATTGGGGTCTGCGATCGGCATCTGAGCTTCTGCGAGGGCGAGGGCGTCGCGCATCTGGTCGATATGTCGCCACGTGCGCTGCTGCTCAGAAGCCTGGCGGCATGGTTCTCTGCGAGTGCGGGCGACTTCGCCATGGAGTACATCCACTCGGCGCTCCGTCGCGGTAATTTGTTGCTGAACGAGAAGGCGGAAACTTTCACGGGGTTCAGCGAGGAGCTGGTCAGCTTGTTCTTGAAAACGGGAGGCGGCAGTAGCGACTTCTCGACGCATGAGTTCCCGAAGAGCGACGTCGAGGTCTTCGGGTAT
>CAUYUJ010020726.1:142468-147468 GCA_963575745.1 Prorocentrum cordatum | reverse complement strand
CGATTTGCCGAACGCGGAGTGCCACTGGGGACTTCAGCCTGGCGGCCTCCAGCTCCACGTCTAGGCGCGTCCGCGCGACAGCCAGACCGAGGCGCAAGCCGTCCCTTGGGCGGCTCACTCGGACAGTTCTTCGACGGCGGATCGACTGGGCGCCCGACAGCTGTTAGCTCCGCGCCCGGGGCTGCTGGAGGCAATCTCGTCCGCAGAGTCGCCTGCGCACATAGATGCGCGGTTGCAGGCGCCCTCCACACTTCAAACTTGCTTACAAGCAGCTTGGGAGCCCTCCACACAAGATCGATACGCCACCGTGCTACGCAGTCTGGCCGACGCAGCGGAAGGCGCGCCCTCTGGCTTGACACTCCTTTCGTAGGACGCCGAGTCCAAGGTCACGCTGCTCCCCGCCGGCCCGGACGGTAAGCCGTGGTCCTCAGCCCCGGCGGCGCGCGCCGCCATCCGCGCGCGGCATCAGGAACGGGGGCCCCGTCCTGTCCTCGACGCAGCCCGGGGCGACAGAGCCGCCCATTCCCGGCGAGGGCTGGCACTCCCGGGTCGCGCGAGGAGGAGGAGGAGGAGGAGGAGGAGGAGGAGGAGGAGGAGGAGGAGGAGGAGGAGGAGGAGGAGGAGGGAGGGGGAGGAGGAGGAGGAGAAAAGCGGGCGGGCACTCCCGCGGTCGCGCGAGACCTCCCTGTCCTCCGAGGCGCTGCAATTGCTGCGCGGCTGCCCCCGCCTGGCCGCGAACCGCCCAGCAGGCGCGCGGGATGCTGCGGCGGGTCCTTGTGTTGTCTCGCTGTCTGGCGCGTCTCCGGGATGCAGGCCTCCTCCTCCTCCTCCTCCCCCTCCTCCTCTCCCCCTCCTCCTCCTCCTCCTCCCCCCCTCCTCCCCCTCCTCCTCCTCCTCCTCCTCCTCCTCCTCCTCCTCCTCCTCCTCCTCCTCCTCCTCCTCCTCCCCCTCCTCCCCAGGACATGTCCTGGGGTAAGCTGTGGCCCAGATCTCGACGGCTCCTCCGGAAACCGAACCGGGCGAAGCACGGGACGGGGTGATCTAGCCCCGTGTGAACAGTCGTCCTCGACCGTCGTCGCCGCCGCCGCCGTCGCCGCCATCTGCCGTCCGTCGTCGTCATCTGCTGACCGCGCACGTCGTCGTCCACGACGTCGTCGTCGCCGTCCGTCGCCCGTCGCATGCGTCGCCGCCGTCGCCATCGTCGTCTTCGTCGACGTCATCGTCGTCGTTCAGAGAGGGGCACACGGGACAGTGGGCGCCTCTGATGCTCCAGCAGCGACCGCACGTTGCGGGTTTCGGGGAGGCACTGGGAGCGCAGCTTGTTCACGTCCACAAGGTCCACCTGAGCGCCCCACACCTCCCTCGTCACGAGGAGATCGACCTCCTGCTTCCCCTCCTCTCGGAGGTTTTCGGACGTCTTCCTCCTCCGCGACCTCCTTCTCCTCCTCCTCCTCCTCCTCCTCCTCCTCCTCCTCCTCCTCCTCCTCCTCCTCCTCTTCCTCCTCCTCCTCCTCCTCCTCCTCCTCCTCCTCCTTATCCTCCTCTCCTCCTCCCTCCTCCTCCTCCTCCTCATTATCATCATCATCATCATCATCATCATCATCATCATCATCATCATCATCATCATCATCATCATCATCATCATCATCATCATCATCATCATCACATCATCATCTCATCATCATCATCATCATCATCATCATCATCATCATCATCATCATCATCATCATCATCATCATCATCATCATCATCATCATCATCATCATCATCATCATCATCATCATCATCATCATCATCATCATCATCATCATCATCATCATCATCATCATTATCATCATCCATCTCCTCATCCTCATCCTCATCCTCATCCTCAATCCTCATCCTCAATCCTCCTCTTCCTCCTCCTCCTCCTCCTCCTCCTCCTCCTCCTCCTCCTCCTCCTCCTCCGCCACATCCTTGAACATCATGGTATATGGACGTACTGGGGTCCTTTTTTGCTTCTCTGGCCCAGACCTCTGGCGCAGCGGATGATATCGCGACGGCCGGCGTTCAGATCTGTCGGCCTCTGGGGGCCCGCTTCGGGCTGCAGGACTACTCCCAAATCTGCCGACCCTTCGGCGTGTGAGAGACGCTGTCGTTATCGTGGTCGTTGTCGTCGTCAGTCGCGAGGAAATTGAGGAACAATGAAGAACGTCGTACGTAAGTCGGTTCCCTTCCCTTTATCCCTCCCCTGCCGGGGGCGGGGGGGGGCCTTGGTCAGAACACTGCCCCCCGGCCACCCCGGGATCCCCGCGGGTCCCGGAAGGTTCGCCCCTTCCCTGCCAGGGAGGAAAGAATGAATTTGGGGGGGCACGGTGGGGACTGGCCCCGGGTCAGGATACCGCCCCTCCCCCCCCCGCCCAGGCCCCAGCGGGTCCCGGGGGGTCGGAAGCCGAGGTCCTGATGGAAATCCGCCGATCCGGCGTGTGAGTTTCAAGGAGTCTCAGCTACAGCCTCGAGGCTGAGCCTCAGCCTCTGGGGGGGTTGCCGGGGTGGCTCTGCCGGGGAAGGGGGGGTGGGGGTGGGGGGGGGGCGAGTTTCCGGCGGATGCGTTTTTTGACACCCCTCACAAGGATCGTGGCCTCCGAGGGGGTTCCGAACTCGAGTACCACCCCTCCCGCACCAAGAGGCTCCGAGGAGGCCTCCAAGAGGCCCCAAGTAGTGGCCCCAAGAGGCCCAAGAGGCCCCCAAGAAGCCCCAAGAGGCGCCCAAGAGGCCCCCAGAAGTCCCAGCCAACCACGAGATCCCAACCAGCATCCATGAGGCCTCTGACCCACCACCCACGCACGGTGGCGGGATAGGCCGACGGCCACTGGATAAATGCTGAGTGAGAGGAGGGGAGGGAAAAAGAGAGGAGGGACGAGGGCGAAGAAGGATCACATCAGTCGGAGCGCCCCGGATCGGCGGCACTGGCCGAAGGCCACTACAATCTCGCCTTCAGGGTCGGCGGCGCCGGCCACAAGGCTTTCGCAATGAACGCCAGTGGAAACACCGATCAGTTTTTCGTAGAAGTTGTAATGCCCCTGCAAATTGTAGATCCAATCGGCCCCCTACTCTCTCTCTCTCTCTCTGCTTCTCTCTCTCTCTCTCTGTTGTTCTCTCCCTCTCTCTCTCGATGTATATACATATATAATTAAACATGCATATATGGGCGCCCAGTGGGACTTGAGCTCCTTGAGGATGCCGACCTGGGCGTTGACTAGCTGGTCCTCCCCGTCGCGGTCTTGCAACCGAAGTCCCTGTACATACATGTAAATATTATGTATATGTGTATATCTCTATATAGATGAATGCACTCATCTACAATATACATATGTGTATGTACACATGTGTGTATATGTGCGTGTATGTGTGTACCTCTATGTGTCTCGCTCTTTCTCTCTCTCTATATGTGTTGTTTCTTTTTTTCTCTCTCTCTTTCTCTCTCTCTCTCTCTCTCTCTCCCAATCTCTAAAACTGAGTGTAGAACGTGTACGCGTGGTCGCCCCCCAGTACCATGCATCTCTATAATTGTTCTCTGGTTCGGCTACGCCTCCTCCTGCTCCTCCTTCTCTTTCCGTGTTCCTCTTCGTTAGGACGCTGATGGCAACCAAGCCCTACTATACACAGGTCTCTTTGGTTTGTTGGTCGGTAACACCACCAAGCGCTACTATACAAGTTGTTTTGTTGTTTTATGTGTCAGGAGGCCCGCAGACTTGGTCAGAAGGCTTGCCGGAGGAGCATGCCCACCAAACCCTAGGATACACAAGTTTCGTTGGTGGTGGCACTGTTGTTGAATATTTCGGAATGGTCGACACCAAACCCTACTATACAGAGGTGTTTTTGATTTGCTGCTTGGGGGGTCAGCAGAACCGCAAACTTGGCCAGAAAGGCTCGCGGGAGGAGCGTGTCCACCAAATCCTAGTACACACCAGTGTTGTAAGTGTTTGGGCCAGCGGTACCACCAAGCCCTACTATACACAGGTTTGTTATGTTTGGGGGCATTCCAGGAGGTCCACAAACTTTGCCTGGCCAGAATCTGCGGGCCTCCTGAAAAAAACAACCTGTGTATACTAGGATTCGGTGGCAGATCTGACCGCCCCCCCCCAGAAAAAAAATGCCTAGAGTAGGGCGTGGCAGGCACGCTCCTCCCGCAAGCCTTCCTGACATAAGTTGCGGGCCTCCAGAACATCCATTAAACAATTATGCTGCTGGAGTTCCCCGAATAAAGATGTTACGGGGTTAGCGGGATCAACGGGGCACGACAGTGGCAAGAAAAAAGAGGCCCACGACGTTAAGATATTATCATGGGAGGGCCGACGAAGGCGAGGAGGGGAAGTAGCATGGAAGGAGAGGACGGCTGTTCAGGACGCACCCCCTTCCTTTTGGGACAATGCGGGTATTCTCCTCTCTCGGGCGGGGCCTCCCTGGAGGGGGGCGGGGACAAGAAACCTTCCAACTAGTGCGGAATTCCGCTGCCCTCCTCGCTCTGGCGGGAACTCCCTGGAGAGGTGGGAGGGGTGCGAAACCTTTTTGTAAATAATATGGTTTTCCGTATTCCGATGCCCTCCTCGCTCTGGCGGGGCCTCCCTGTAGTGGTGAGAGGGGCAGGAAATCTTGCAAATAACGCAGGGTTCCGAAACCCTCTTCGCTCTGGCGGGGCCTCCCTGGAGAAGCGGGAAAGACAATAAACCTTGCAAATCGTACTATATTCCGCTATGCTGCTCGCTCTGGCAGGGACCCCCTGGAGGGGAAGGAGGGGCGCACAACCTTTTGTTAATACTATGGTATTCCGATGCCCTTCTCGCTCTGGCGGGACCTCTCTGGAGGGACGAGAGGACTACGACTCCGACTACTACTATTATCGTCACGACTACGGCTTAGACGAATACAAAAAGTACGACTACTACTGCGACTACTGCTACTACTACTACTACTACTACTACTACGACGACTACTACTACTACTGCTACTACTACTAC
>CAUYUJ010020726.1:52500-142368 GCA_963575745.1 Prorocentrum cordatum | reverse complement strand
TACTTCTACTACTACTACTACTACTACTACTACTACTACTACTACTACTACTACTATTACTACTACTACTACTACTACTACTACTACTACTACTACTACTACTACTACTACTACTACTACTACTACTACTACTACTACTACTATTCCTACTACTAGTACTACGACTACGACTACGACTACGGCTACGGCTACGACGACGACTACTACTATTAGTACTACTCCACTCATCCTCAACTTCTGCTGACTCCTCTTCTTCTTCCTTCCCCTCCTGAGCTCCTCCTCGTCCTTCTCTATTCTTCTTCCTCGAAAGTAACTCCTCCCTGCCGCACCCCGAGGCCAATGGGAAGGGCGGCCGGGCGTTTCGCCGGATCCTTCCTTACAGATGCAGGGCGGGTGGTTTTCTAAATTCTCGTCTCGCCTCAGCGCCGCGCACACTCGTCAGAACTACCCTGTCGAAGAACCCAAACCAATTCTACTGGCATGGAAACGACCAACATGACCGCTCAATGAACAAGAACTCGTGAGGGGGGTTAGCAGTGCCCCTCGGTGGAGCTCCCCCCATGGGGCCACGAAACGTGTGGGCAGGTACCCATGTGAACACTGCCGCTGGGGCCCTCGGTGGAGCCCCCTACGGGGCAACGAAGCGTGTGAGGGGTCTAGCGAATTGGGGCAGGTACCCATGGGAACCCTGCCACTGGGGACCTCGGTGAGGCTCCCCATGGGCCACGAAACGTATGAGACCCTGCCACTGGGGCCCGCGGTGGGGCCCCCTATGGGGTCACGAGGCGTGTGAAGGGCCTGCCGATATGGAGCGGCTACCCATGTGAACCCTGCCGCTGGAGCTCTCGGTAGAGCTCCCTCTGGTACCGCGGAACGTGTGCGACGTCTGCCGACATGGGTTGGGTACCCATGAAAACCTGCCACTACGGCCACGGGTGGAGCTCAGTAGGGGGCCACGGAACGTGTGAGGGGTCTGCCGAGAAGGGGCGGGTACCCATGTGAACCCTGCCACTGGGGCTCTCGGTGAAGCTCCCTATGGTGCCACGAAGCGTGTGAGGGGTCTGCCGGCATGGGGAAGATGCCTATGTGAATCCTGCCACAGGGGCCATTGGTGAAGCCCCCTTTGAGGCCATGAAACTTGTGAGGGGTCCGCCGAAACAACCGATCCTGGGTACGCATGCGAACCCTGCCACTGGGGCCTTCAGTTAAGCTCCCTACAGGGGCCACGAAACTTGTGAGGGGTCTGCCGATATGGGGCGGGTACTCGTGTGAACCCTGCCACTGGGGCCCCCAGTGGGGCTATAGGGCCACGAAGCGAGTGAGGGTCTGCCGAAATGGCGCGGGTACCCATGTGCACCCTGCCACTGGGGCCCTTGGTGGAGCCCCTTATGAAGCAACGGAACGTGTGAGGGTCTGCCGATATGGAGCGGGTTCCCATGTGAACCCTGCCACTGGGGCCCGCGGTGGAGCTCCCTGTGGGACCACGAAACGTGTGAGAGGTCTGCCGAACTGGGGCGGGTACCCATGTGAACCCTGTCACTGGGGCCCTCAGTGGGGCCCAGTATGGGGCCACGAAACGGGTGATGGGCCTGCCGAAATGAACCTGGGTACGCATGCGAACCCTGCCACTGGGGCCATCGGTGGAGCTCCCTATGGGGCCACGAAGCGTGTGAGGGGTCTGCCTTCTTTTTTGCGCTGGGCAAACGCTGGCAAGCATGAGCCGTCGCGTCTTGATGGCCGCGATCCGAAAGGGAAAAAAGAGATCTGCCGATTTTTTTGTTTTTTTAAGATCAAGCCTCCTGCACTGCTAGAGCCGTCGCTAGGGCCTTCGATGGAGCTGCCTAGGGAGGTACGAACCATGTGAGGGGTGCGGCGAATATGTGGTGATAATGATGAGGGTGGTGATTGGTATCAGGATGATGATGCTGACGAGGATGAGGAAAGGAGGCAGGCAGGAAGGGGGGAGGAGAGAAGGAGAGACGCGCGGCGCTGCGAATTTGAAACGAGGGCCCAACTCCACAGGAAGGTTGGGAAACACTTGCAAGATATTAACGGGTTGAGGGTGGTTTTTTTTCCAAATGTGGCTCTCGCCTTAGCGCCGCGGACGCTCGTCTTAAACATATGCACGAGCTTCACGGATTGAGGGCGGGTCCTTTGGGTCCTTTCCAACATGTAGCTCTCACCTTAGCGCCGTGCACATTCGATTTCGTTGTTGATGCACAAGATTGCGGATTGAGGGCGGCTCCTTTTCAAAATTCGGCTCTCGCCTTAGCGCCGTACACATTATTCTTAAACAGGTGCAAGAGTTTCACAGATTGAGAGCGGGTCCTTCTCAACGTGTGGCTCCCGCACTAGCGCGGCACACATTCGTCGTACACATTTGCAAGCGTTTCGCGGGTTCCCATGGCAAACGTCTCAGAAGTTTCGGTTCCGGGGCGATTGAGGATTGCTAGGGCGCAACAGTTACGATGATTCGCGGTGTTGAAGTCCCAGTAAAAATGTTCTGGCAAGGTTAGGGTTCGCCGATATGAAACAGTCAAGTTGATTCGTTGCGTTGGAATCCCAGGGATGGTGTTTTGGCACGCTTCTCTTCAAGTGATTACCTCCCTACGGGGCCTCTGTCCTCAGTGGAAATGAATCCTTGTAGGGGCATATGGAGAGGGAGCTCGGAGGGAGGATTTACTCCAACATCGTTGATGAGTTTTGGTTTTGCGCTGGTCCTCCTCCTCCTCCTCTTCCTCCTCCTCCTGCCCATCGCCAGCATCCTCCTCCTCCAGCTCCTTTGCCTCCTCACCCATCTCCCCGTCCCTCCCCTGAACTGCCTGTGGGCAGGGAGGCCGACACTCTGCAAGCACACTCAGCCCCAGTGTGGACTCCGAAATCTGCACGCCTGTCGTCGAGTGAGAGACGCAGGACCACCCCACTTCCCAGGCCCCCGACGTCCGGCAGATTCAATCCGTGTGCCCTGGAGCTCCTGGCCCCTTCCCAGAGGCTGGGTTTCATTCTGGATCGTCTCTTGCCATCATTGGACATCCGACTGGAAGCACGAGAGCGTCACGCCCCGCTCGTGGCACGCCCCGAACTAGAAACATGCCCCCCATGGGCCAGAATAGAAGCTCAGGGATTGGGAAAAAACGCCACGTCGGAGGACTGTGACTACTTACTTCCAGGAGCCTCTGGAGCTCCTGGCGGACCATCGAGGGCACGACGACGACTCCGAGGCCTCCAGAGGTATACTGACCTCTCCTGGGATCTCTGGAGGCCAAGAGAATACAGAAAGCGCACAACAACCTCGATGCTCTTCCTTCCTTCCTTCCTCTTCCTCCATCCTCCTCCATCCTCCTCCATCTCCTCCTCCATCCTCCCTCCTCCCTCCTCCCTCCACCTCTTTCCTCCCAGTGACTCCTCTTCCTCCTCGTCTTCCGTCTTCTGACGTCTGTCGTCCGCCTTCCGTCAACCGTCTTCCGTCCTTCGTCTTTCTCCTCCTCCTCATCCTTCCCTCCGTTCCTCGTTCCGCTCGTCGGGCCGCGCGGGTCTCGGCCAGGGCCCCCCCCCCCTTACCAGGGCCACTCTGGCGGGGGACCTCGCAGATCGAACACCGCGCCTTCACCGCAAAGCGGAGTGCCCAAGGGCTCATGCGGGTGGGCGAGCCGTGCAGAATCCTCCTCCTCCTCCTCCTCCTCCTCCTCCTCCTCCTCCTCCTCCGGAGCTGGGAGTGCTCCACGACGACGGTTCCCGCAGAGGCGGGGCACGCCGCCCTTCCACATCGGCTGCCGCAGTGGGGCCCTCCTCGCTGTCCCCCCTCTCTCCCATCCCCTTGCCTTGCCAGATGAGGTCGGGAACTTCTGTGCAGCACGTCGCGGCGGCAGCCTCGGCGACGCCTCACACCCTGCGAGCGGATAGCGTGTCACTCTGCCCCGCGGGGTGGGGTGCTCGGAGACGCTCGGGACGCTGACGCTGGGGGCCAGGAAGTGGATAGCGGGCCGCGCCCAAGCGCGGTGGGCCAGACCCGGTGGAACGACACGCTGAGCCAAAACTCCTGGCTGCAGCTCCTCCCCGTGACACCCCTAGGCGTGACGGTAGGGCGGGTCAGGCGTGTCGCCTGAGACTTCCTCTTCATCTGCGATCCTGAAGCTTGAACTTTGCAACAGGTTTAAAGGATAAGGGGCGGCCATCTTCACCATGTGGCCCTCGCTTCAGCGCCGCGCACACTCGACTTACAAGCTTGTAATAACTTCACGGGTGGAGGGCGGGTCCTTTTCAAGATGTGGATCTCGCCTGAGGGCTGCGCACAGTCGGCTTAAAAGCAGTTGGTGTTTGAATAGGGGGCGGTGTCTTTCCAGAATGTGGTTCTTGCCTCAGTGCTGGGCGCATGCGTCTTAACATGTGTTGCTGGTTTAAGCGTTCGTAGAATTGAAGTCGCGGGAATGGTGTTCTGGCACGACTTAGGACTCTCGGGACCCAGCGGACACGTGAACTCAAGGTTCAATTTCTAGGAACGGCGTTCTGGCACGATTTATGGTTGTCAAAACGCAGCAGTCATGTTGATTCGCGGAGTTGAAATGCCAGGAAACGTGCCCTGCCTCGACTTAGGAGTTGCCGAGCGCAGCAGTCACGTTGATTCGCGGCGACAGAGCCCCAGGAATGACGTTCTCGCGCGATTAAAGATTCTCAAGCGATTGTCCTTCACTGGGGCACTTCTCGCAATACTGATGAATCCTTGTAGGTACCTATTAAGAGGGAGCTTGGAAGGAAGGCGTGTTGCAACATCATTCCTGGGTGTGGGGTTTACACTGGTCCTCGTCCACCGCCTCATCTTCCTCCTCCGCCTCCTCTTCCATTCTTATCCTTGTACAAAGTTCCTCCATGTCGCACCCTGAAGCTGGTCGAAAGGGCGGGCCTGGCGTTTCGCCTGAGTCTTAACAGTTGTGAGCCTGAAGATTAAAAACTTGCAACCACTTCACGGATGGAGGGCGGGCCCCTATCAAAATGTGGTTCTCGCCTACATGCTCAAAATGTTGTTCTCGCCCTAGCGCCGCGCGCAATCGTCTGAAACACATGGTAAAGCTTCACAAATGAAAAGGGCTGGCCGTTCTCAACATGTGAATCGCTCTGCACCTCAGCGCGCCTTCGTCTTCAAAGATTGCAAAGGTGTCACAGATGGACAAAGGTCCCCGTCAAGTGTGAGTATCGTTTTCTCCACTCGCACATCCTTTCTGCCAAAAACGTGCAACCGCTTCGCAGACGGAGGGAGGTTCCTTTTCAAAATGTGGCTCTCGCGTTAACGCGGCGCGCATTCGTTTTAAGAGTGTTCAACAGCTTCAAAGAATATCATGGTCAACGTACCAGACATTGCGTTTTGGCAGTATGTCGGACTGTCTTGGGCGCAACAGTTGCTTCGATTCGCTGTGAAAGTCCCAGGAACTGCGTTACGGCACAATTCTGGATCGCCAACACGCAAGAGCCACGGTGATTCGCGGCGTTGAAACCCCAGGAAGCGTGCTCTTGCACAGTTCAGGATGTTCAAACGGTTGTCTTCCAACGGGGCACTTCCCTCTGTGAAAACTAACCACTGCTGGGGCCTATGAAGAGTGAGCTTGGAGGGAGGGTGAATTGCAACGTCGTTGATGAAGTTTGGGTTTACACTGGTCCACCTCCTCCCCCTCCCCCTCCTCCTGCCCCTCCTCCATCCCAGCTCCTCCATCGTCCTTCTGCTCTCTTTCCTCTTCGTGCAGCACGGCCCCTCGGACGCAGCCAGTGAAAGGCTGCAGAGGCGCTCCCCCAACGGCGCAGGCAGCGGAGCCGCCGTCTCCGTGCCGTAGCAGCCCAGGACGTTCACCGCCTTGGCGGCCCGGGCCCGCCCAGCCAGCCAAGGCCGAGGGGGGGGGAGGGCGGGGAGGAGCAGAGAGGAGCTGGAGTCGGCTGGGGGTCTGAGATGGCACAGCAGTGGTCCTGGCCAGCAAAACGGGGGCGAGGTTCGATGCGCTGGGTTTGATACGGTTGTTGTTGCCTCGTTCGGTCTCCTCTCCGAAAAGCCGCCTGCCAGAGAGGAGGAGCTTTCTCAGAGAACTCAGAAGGCCTCTGGCCGCTGAGAAGCTGTCTGGATGTTCTCCGAAGCCACAGAAGGCTTCTCAAAGGCCGGGGGGCCTCCGATCAGCCACACCGCCTTCTGCTAAGGCCTCCCCCATCTCACTGCTCCCCTCGGCGCGCCGCCGAACATAGAGGAGGACCCTGGCCTCCTTGCGTCGTGAAACAATCACGGCAGAGAGACTCTGGCAATTTTCGGCTACTAGAGGCCCCCAGGACCGTCAAAGAACGACTCGGGATGAAAAACTGGTCCCCGGAGAGAGGGGGCAAGACCTATGGGGAGCCACGTTGCAAACATCGGGTGTCTGCAGAGCGAGGAGGGGGCGCGGAGGAGAGGGACCCCCTCGCTTGCCCCACCAGAGGCATCAATCGACCAGGGTCGATGTTTTTGTCCCCTGCACGATGCAGACGCCTTGCCATCTCTTGGGGGGCCGATGTTTACTTCCGCCGGCTTCCGCCAGCCTGACGCTGGCTCCCGCCGTGGAAGAGATCTCGCCCCCTCCAGCCCTCGAGCGCGAGGCTGCTCCCGGAACGCCCCGCGCCTGCCCCCGCCTGCCCGCCTGCCCCGCCACGCCCGCCCGCCCGCCCCTCCCTCTCTGCCTGCCTGCCGCCTCGCGCGATCGCTTGCGCCGAGGACGGTCCACTGCCGCTCCGAGCGGCCAGCCCCTGCCGGATCGGTCGGGAGGGCGAGCGCTGGGGGGAACGTTGCCCGAGGTGGGCCTCCTCCTCCTCCCTTGTTGGGCGAACTCAAGCCACTGAGCTGAGCGTACCACGGGCCTCCTCCTCCTCCTCCTCCTCCTCCTCCTCCTCCTCCTCCTCCTCCTCCTCCTCCTGCAACAGTAGCGTTGTTTCGCGGGGCTGGAGTCCCAGAATTGGCGTTCTGCCTCGACGTGGGCTTGTCAGCACACAAGGGTCGGTTCGAATGGGGAATGCCCCGCAATGAAAACTAAGTTTTGTAGGGACTTATAAAGAGTGAGCTTGAAGGGAGGGTTGTTACACTGGTCCTCCTCCTCCTCCTCCTGCTCCTCCTCCCCAGATTCACCGGCTGGGAGGACAACCGCTGGGAGGGAAAATTGTCCAACGTGCGCCAGTCGCGTACTTTGTGCGCCAGACGCGCCATGTGCACCAGATGCGCTAGGTTCGAGCGCAGCTGGAGCACCAAGCGCGCCACGTCCGCCATTGTGCGGCAGGTTGTCCAGGCGCGGCCCATAAAATTAGCACAATGCGCCAGCGCACGCGGCGGCATACGTCGGACAGTTCAATAACGACCCCGCCGTTCTTGTCAAAAGCCAATGCAGACTGATGGTGGGGGGATGGGATTATGGTGGGTGAGTCTTTTGACAAGGATGGCGGTGAGTGCTCGGGGAGCGTTGACCCTAGTCGGAGGCCATGCGCTTGTGCGAGCGGGGGGGGGCTACAGAGCACAGATGGGGTAAGGAAAGAGGCAAGAGGAAGAGCGGGAGTGGCGGCAGGGGCAGGGGGGGTGCGCTGGAGAGGGTATGAGGAGGGCTTCATGGCCAACTGAGAAAACCGAGCGAGCCGTCGGAATCCGCAAAAAAACCCACCCTTACTTCCAGCTCGTTGGCCGGACGGACGGGCGCACGCCCGAAAGATCCCGTAGGACGGCTCTCTAGGAGCTCGGCGGGGGTGCCGGAGCTTCTACACTGAATATCACATCCGTTGCGTATAGTTTGCCGCATCCGAAGTCTTACGTCTAAGTCTGCTGGGCGCCCGGGCGGTTGGGCCACCGCATACTAGAAGTCTTAGGTCCGTTCTGGTCCGACGCGACGTTCACCGCGCTATGGATCTCACACTGAATGGCGGGTGTATCGCCAAGACGCGATCTCTTTGGCTTGCGACGTCACAGCGAAGCGAATGCGCGGCTACATATCGCACGCTCACGTCCAACGAGAGAGAGAGAGGGAGAGAGAGAGAGAGAGAGACAGAGGGAGAGAGAGAGAGAGAGAGAATCGACCATCGATCCTCCTCCGTACTCGACCCAGAACGACGACGATGGCGGTGGCGGCGACGATGACGATGATGAGGCGTCCGACGACGAGGCGTCCGACGACGAGGCGTCCGACGACGAGGTGTCCGACGATGAGGCAGCGAGGCGTCTTGCGCCAGCGACCCTCCGGCAGCGCCGGGGCGGCCACGCGCATCGGGATGCCCGAGGTGTCGAAGAGGCTGCAGCGCTCCCGCCCCAGCTCGTCCTCGTCCTCGTGCCTGCGGCGCACCCAGTAGGAGGAGGAGGAGGACGAGGAGGAGGAGGAGGAGGAGGAGGAGGAGGAGGAAGACCAGGTGGGGGAGGAGGAGGAGGAGGAGGAGGAAAAGGAGGTGGTGGAGCGTGCCCGGAAGGAACGGCTAATCCCGCAAGGGAATCCAGGCGGGGGAGGAGGAGGAGGAGGAGGAGGAGGAGGATGGGGGAGGAGGAGGAGGAGGAGGAGGAGGAGGAGGAGGAGGAGGAGGAGGAGAAGGAGGAGACGTAGCCTGAGGCGTGCCGATCAATTCGAAGAGCGGCCAGCGCACAAACTTTGCAGGGGGAAGGGCCTCGCCACGATCGAGCAGTGGACCGCAGGAATAGAGCCCCGATCAAATATGAAGGCCAGTGCCAGTGCTCAACGGCGTGCCAGTGCTCAACGACCACAGGCGGGAGTACAGATTTGCCACGAACGTTTCTAGCATGAGCGCCCCTCCAACCCCTAGATCTACATGTGTATAAATATACACATACATACATCGAGCGATATGTGAATATATATATATATATATATAAATCGAGACGCATATCTCGCGTCAGCCCACGCGCACCCCACCGGCCATCTGGCCTCCAGAAGCCCACGGAGGCCCCCGGAGGCCTCCAGGGCAAGGATCCGCTGTATAGTTTGCTGCATGTTGTCTCGGACGCGTGTACGCATCGAAACAAAGCCCGTGCTCTAAACAGCTCACTGACCACCCCAAGAGCATAACCTCACAGATCCAGAACGCTTTTGTCATAAGCTGCCGGCAACTTGGGGCCAACACTGCAATGTCTGTTTACGACTCCTAGCGAAATCGCGATCACGCAGGAATGTGCCGCTGCACGCTGAGCGCAGCTGCTCGCGCTGGGCAAGAAATTTCCGACCGAGCCCGCCGTGAAAGATCTTGAAACATAAGGGGTGGCCAGCCTTCGACCCAGGCAACTTTGACCAAGCACGCCTAGCGCGAAGCCGTCGTCGAGCGAGAGCGCCTGAGCACCTCCGAAGAAATACGCAAAGGGCACCCTGCCGTGTAGTCGATCACTGAGCCATCACCGCAGCTTCACGGAAAAATCACGCTGGCGGAAACAGAGAGGCCAAGCCACCTGGCGAGCACACAACAGCAAGCCGGGTCGAGCAAAGCATGCAGATAGTTCCACGCACGAGGGAATGGGACAAGATCACCCGAAAAAGAGGACGAGCCCACGACGTTAATATTGCCGTCGTGTCTCGTAGCCTACTTGCCGACTGCATCCAGCCCGTGCGGGATCTCAGCTGGCGCGGAGTATCGAAGCCGCGCGAAATCTGAGCCCGCCTGAAGCGCATGGGGCGTCGAGCCTGCACGCGATATGTCAAGAATGGGCAGAGTGAGCAGCGCAAAGAATTCCAGGTGCATGCTGCACAGCATGCCCGTTTGTGATGGCCTCATGGGGCAGAGCATGCATATGTTATCGACATCGGAGAGAGGGGGTTTGCTCACGCGAACGGCATTTCAAGTCGCGTTCTGCCTTGGCTGCTAATTCCTCACTCACTGACAACCCCCTCGCTCCTATCCGTGTCGGCGCCGCCTCTGGGTGTAGGAACGCAATGCAGCGCAAGAGGCCAGACAGATGATGGAAGATAGCAGGGAAGTGGTTTGAAAACGAGTCAGCGGAGTAACCAGAAAATGAGCCAGGTAAGTGGCTTGAAAATGAGCCGTCCTCGATAAGACATTCCTCATTTCGAGCCGTGGGGCTTCCAGCCCAGCTAGCAGCAGAAGGGCGGCCACTAGATAGATCTGCCTCTACCCAGCAGCGCCAAGCAGATCTGTCACGGACCCGCGTGCGACGCGGACTTGCTCGCGACACGGTGCCAAATGCGGCGAAAGCTCAGCCCGCCCGCTGGGGACGCCGGGGCACCCGCGCTGCCGCCGCAGCCGCAGCGACCCGTGCTGCGCGGACTGCTGGCGCGCCTCTCCGCCGCCTGGGCCGCCGGTCCGTCCTGGTCCTCCCCCTGCGCCGCCGAGCGATCCCCGCCCCACCCGCCGCGGCGCCTCGCCCCCCGGTCGGCCGGCACAAGGCCCTCCATGGTTCCTGTGTCGAACGCGGCACGAGGCCCCGATGGGCGCACGGGCCACTGACGCCACAGCAGGCGGCGGGGCATCGACCGATCGATGCCCGGGACGTCCACGGCGTCGGGCGCATCGGCCAAGGCCCTGGCGCCCTTCGAGGCGTCCCAGGCGGGGCCCACGGGGGTCCCCGTCCTGGCGCAGGTGCATGCCGTCGTGGGCGCAGTGCTCAGCGATCGCTGCGAGGTGGGCCGAAGTGAGCGTGGTGCGAGGTGATCCTGGTGGTCCGGGCTCGGGGGGCTGCTGCGGGAGCTCCAGCGCGAAAGCACCGAGTCGGGCGGGGTGTCCGACTCGCTGACGGGCGTGCTCGCCCCGTCGGCGCACTCCGCCTGCCTGGGAGCCGCCGCGAGCCACGGGTGCCGCAGGCATTGCTGCGCGGACGGCCGCGAGTCCAGCTCGGTCTGCAGCAGCTGCAGCACGAGGTCCCGCGCCCCCGCTGGGAACGCAGCAAGGCCGCAGAGATCGACATGGCCATGAAAGTTGTTCGTCAGGGTGGCCTTCGTGCTCTCGCCGAGGAACGGACCGCGGCCCGCCAAGCAGGTGTACAGCAAGACACCCGCGCTGAAGCAGTCCGCCTTGGACGACAGCGGCCGCACGGGCTGGCGCAGCAACTCTGGAGCTAAGTAGCCGACGCTGCCGACCCGTTCTGCAACCGCCTCCTCGTCCCACCACGGGCACGCCAGCCCGAAGTCCACGAGCTTGACCTGGTTATCACTTCCGATCATCACGTTCTCGGCCTTGACGTCCCTGTGGATGACACCGAGCCTGTGAAGCGCGTCCAGTCCGCTCAGAACCTGCTGTGCCACAACCCGGGCAACGTATTCTGGTAATGGCCCATGCTGCGCCAGACTCGTAAACAAATCGCCGCCAGGAATGTACTCGGTCACGAGGGCGATGGTCTCGTTGAGCAGCTCTTCTCCCAAGCCCAACTCCTCGAGCTCCTCGTCCGAAATGTTGTACACGGCCTTGAACTCGGGGAACACGGGGTGGCTGGCCCATCGTAATAGCATCGCCTCGCGAAACGGGTGAACGTGCTTCCCGTTACCCCTGCAGTGAAACAGCTTCACTGCCACCTCTTGGCTGGTCCAGGTGTCGTGAGCCAGGTAGACCACCCCGAAGCCCCCTCGGCCGATCTCGTTGCGCAGCCTGTACCTCTTGGCGGCGCGCACAAGGGGGTGGGGGGAGGGGGGAGGGCTTCTTAGAAGCAGGGGTGCTTCTTAGAAGGCGCCGGCCTTACATCCATACAGTAGAGAAGGCCCGCGCCTTCTAAGAAGCAGGGGTGCTTCTAAGAAGCCCCCCCCCTCCCCCCACCCCCCTCTGCGCGTGGCTGAACCTCTGGGGGAAGCCCCGCAGGACGCAGCCCGCCGCGGAGAGCTGGCCCAGCAGCCTCCGCGCGCCGCGCTCGCAGCCGCACTCGAGGAAGAAGCGGCCGGCACCCTCGGGCAAGAGAGGGCGGCCCTGGAAGGGGCTGCGCGCCTCACCTGTGAAGGGGCCCCAGGACACACAAACAAATACACACAAATAAAGATATTCCCCATATTTTCCCATATTTTCTGGGTTTCTGTCTTCCCCCCCACTTCCCATATTTTCCCATGTTTTCTGGGGGATCGCCGATTACTTGTGCCTGTGTGTTTCTTTCCCTCCTGAACCTGGGGCGACCTGCATGCCCCCCAGGCCCGCGAGGGCCGCCGGCGTCGCGAGCGTCACGCCGACGAGGCCCGTGTGCTCCGCCGACGGCTCGGCCGTGGCGAGCTGCAGAGGCGCCCGCAGGAAGAGCTCCAGGCCGTGGTCGCGTGCCCCCGCGGCCTGGCGGTAGCCCAGGATGGCCTCCTCCAGAGGAAGAAGCAGCAGCACACTGAAGGGGCCCCAGGACACACACAAATAATACACGAAAAAAAGATTCCCCATATTTACCCATATTTTCTGGGTTTTTGTCTTCCCCCCCACGTCCCATATTTTCCCATATTTTCTGGGGAGTCGACGATTAACTGTGTCTGTGTGTGTGTTTTTCCCCTCCTGGCAAACATACACTTTCGACGGTCCGCGCGGATTTCTTGGATGCGCGCTGGGCCCCACTCCCTGGCGCGCGGAGCGCGCCGGGGGCGACGCTGGAGGCGCAGCCAGGGGGGCCAAGCGCAGATCCAAGAAACCCGCGCGGACAGTCGAATGCTTATGTTTATGCGGTGTTTGTTCTTTGATCCTTGGCTGGCGATATCCGAAAACCCCACCACCATCCATCGATTATCCTGAATCGATGGGAGGCGGGGGTAGGGTTCGGATTTCGCCGCCGAGCTTGGATCCTCGTCCGCGAGGGTTCCTTGGATCTGCGCTGGGCCCCCGGCTGCGCCTCCGGCGAGATCCGCGCGCCAGGGAGGGGGATACAGCGCGCGTCCAAGGCACCCACGCAGACCGTCGACAGTTTGTATGTCTACGCCGTTTGGGGTTGTTCGATCTAGAGGTGGCGACATCTGAGCCCTACCACCACCATCCGTCGATTCTCCTGAATCGATGGGAGGCAGGGTCAGGGTTCGGATCTCGCCACGTCCTCGTCCGCGGAGCTCGGGTTCGGTCTGCTCCTCGCTCCTCGTCCACGCTCACCTGGATCAATACGTCCAGGCCCTCCCCCTCGCCGCGGGACGCGGCGGGCGGTGGCCCGGGCGCGCCCCGCGGGCGGGGTCAAGCGCGGAGGCCCCGCGGCAGCGTCGGCGGCGTGGGCTCCCAGAGCGGGGGCGCGGCGGTGGGGACGTGGCGGGGCCTGAGGCGCCCCTGGACCACCAGGCTGGATACTCCGCCGACCCCCGCTTGCCGGGGGGGAGAAGGCGTGTGAGATGATTATTTGGATTACGACGCACCGCCGACCCCTTGGGGGAGAGTCGCTGTTGCCGGCTTCTGGGTGCTGTGCGATTTATGCTTGTACTTCTATCGAAGACGCCTACGGCGAATCACCGCCGCCCCCTGCCTTTTTGGAAGCGCCTATGTGGCCGAACGTTGAGGCCAGACCTGCCAAGCTATCGGACCACGTGTTCCCCGAATCGGTTTGGAAAGCCTTCGGGGAACACGTGGGCATCTTGAAGGTCATCTTGGCCGTCTTGGAGGCCTCTTGGGCAAGCTTTGGGCGATCTTTGGGGCTTTTTGGGCCGTCTCGGGCCAGCTTCGAGCCAACTTCGGCCATCTTGGTGGGTTCCTGGCACGTCTGAAGCCGTCGGAAGCCGTTTGGGGGGCCTCTATGGGCCGACTTGGGGCCCGCTTGGAATGCTCCAGGGCCGTCTTGGAGGCCATCTTGGGCGTCTGGGAGGCCATCTTGGGCGTGTTGGAGGCCTCTTGGGCCCTCTTGGGGCCCTCTAGGGGCCATCTTGGAGGCCACTTGGGCCATCATGGGGCTCTCTTGGGGGCCTCTTGGGCGATCTTGGGGGCTTCTTGGGCCGTCTTGAGCCGTCGGAGAGCCGAAAAGGCGCAAATGCCAAAATCCTTCAAAAACCAAGGAAAATCAATGATTTTGGCCTCTTCGGACTCTCCTGGAGGACCTCTTGGAGGCCTCTTGGGCCGTCTGGGAGGCCTCTGGGGGGCCTCTTGGGCCGTCTTGGGCCGTCTTGGACTCTCTTGGGCCGTTTTGGAGGCCGTCTTGGACCATCTCGGGCGGACTTGGAGGCCATCTTGGGCCATCTTCGCGATTTGTTGAGGATGTCCCGAGCGAAACGGCCGTTTTTGGGCATTGACAGACGGATTTTCAGAAACTTGCGGGTGGCCGGCGGGACGGGCCGAAGCCCACTGGGGAGTTCTTTTAGAAAAAGAACCAAAACCAAAACCTGAAACGTCCAGCACGCCGTGCACCCCTGCAAGCAGGGGGCGGCGGATCGAAGACGCCTACGGCGAATCACCGCCGCCCCCTGCCTTTTTGGAAGCGCCTATGTGGCCGAACGTTGAGGCCAGACCTGCCAAGCTATCGGACCACGTGTTCCCCGAATCGGTTTGGAAAGCCTTCGGGGAACACGTGGGCATCTTGAAGGTCATCTTGGCCGTCTTGGAGGCCTCTTGGGCAAGCTTTGGGCGATCTTTGGGGCTTTTTGGGCCGTCTCGGGCCAGCTTCGAGCCAACTTCGGCCATCTTGGTGGGTTCCTGGCACGTCTGAAGCCGTCGGAAGCCGTTTGGGGGGCCTCTATGGGCCGACTTGGGGCCCGCTTGGAATGCTCCAGGGCCGTCTTGGAGGCCATCTTGGGCGTCTTGGAGGCCATCTTGGGCGTGTTGGAGGCCTCTTGGGCCCTCTTGGGGCCCTCTAGGGGCCATCTTGGAGGCCACTTGGGCCATCATGGGGCTCTCTTGGGGGCCTCTTGGGCGATCTTGGGGGCTTCTTGGGCCGTCTTGAGCCGTCGGAGAGCCGAAAAGGCGCAAATGCCAAAATCCTTCAAAAACCAAGGGAAAATCAATGATTTTGGCCTCTTCGGACTCTCCTGGAGGACCTCTTGGAGGCCTCTTGGGCCGTCTGGGAGGCCTCTGGGGGGCCTCTTGGGCCGTCTTGGGCCGTCTTGGACTCTCTTGGGCCGTTTTGGAGGCCGTCTTGGACCATCTCGGGCGGACTTGGAGGCCATCTTGGGCCATCTTCGCGATTTTTTGAGGATGTCCCGAGCGAAACGGCCGTTTTTGGGCATTGAAGGATGGGTTTTCCGAAATTTGCGGGTGGCCGGCGGGACGGGCCGAAGCCCACTGGGGAGTTCTTTTAGAAAAAGAACCAAAACCAAAACCTGAATCATCCAGCACGCCGTGCACCCCTGCAAGCAGGGGGCGGCGGATCTAGTGGCCTTCGGCCCATCCCGCCACTGTGCCTGGGTTGTGGTTCAGAGACTTCTTGGATGATCGTTGGGATCTCGTGGGAAGCCTCTCGGGGGCCTGCCCGAGGCAGTTTCTGGGGGGCTGCTGTGGGGCCTCTTTTGGACCTCTTTTGGGCCTCTTGGGGGTCTCTTGGGAGCCTCTTGGGAGCATCTTGGGCCCCTCCTGGGGCCCTCTTGAGCTGTCTTGAGACCCTCTTGGGCCGTCTTGGGGCCCTCTTGGGCCGTCTTGGAGCCTTCTTGGGGGCCTCTTGGGCCATCTTGGGGCGGTCTTGGGGGCCTCTTGGGCCGCTTTTCAACGTCGGACGCTCGAAAGAAAAGGCGAGAAGGCCAAAAACCTTCAAAAAAAACATAAAGATCAACGATTTTGGCATCTTGGAGCCCTCTTGGGAGGCCTCTTCGAAGCCTCTTGGGGCATATTGGAGGCATCGTGGCCCGTCTGGAGGCCATCTTGGGCGTCTTGGGACGATTTTTTGGGGACTCGGGGCCGTCTTGGACCGTCTTGGAGGTCTTTTGGGGCCCTCGTGGCCCGTTTTGAAGCCTCGATGCCTCCCGGCCAGAATTTCCTCAGCAAAAAACCTCCCCCCGGATAGACCCCCCCCCTCCAAATCGACCGGACCGGGCTTCTGGGGAGGGATTTGGGGAGGGGGAAGCATCTCACACGCCGGCGGATTGGCCGTCCTCTGTCCTCCCCCTTTCCCCCTCCCCCAGGGTCCCAAATCCCACTCCCCCAGACTCTGGCAGGACACCATACAGCTCCCAAGACGCCCACAGCAATCCCCACAGAGTGCCCAAGAAGCTCACGACGCCTCAACCGTGGACTCCACGCCTCTTCTGGGGGTCGGCGGAATGGCGTAAGCCTCTTACATGAAATAACCAATAACTGCACAAACATAATTTCTCGGAGGTCCGCGCGGGTTTCTGAGATCGGCGCTGGCCCGCCCTGGCGGCGCCTCCGGCGCCGCCCGTGGCGCGCTCCGCGCGCCAGGGAGGGGGTGTCCAGCGCCGATCCAAGAAATCCGCGCGGACCTCCGAGTAATCATGTTTGTGCATGTTCTTGCTATTTGGAATAAGTTGGCCGCTCTGCGAGCGGAGCGCCATCGCACCAGACTCAACGCTGCAAGGTCTGTGCTCAGTCGGCTGGGCTGCCCCTCCTCTGGCCCATGGGCCACGCCGCCCCGGCCGTGCCCGTGGTCTGGCCCTGCAGAGGGCATCTGCGCGGCGGCCCGAGGTGTGCCCCCCAACCAAAAAATGGAACGCCAAAAAGAGGCAGCTGAAACGGCTTGAGCCAAAATCGCTGTATCATTCGCGGTAACGCCCGGAACCTGCCCCGACCCCCGGCCCTCCCCCCCTGGTCACGTCATTGCCAACAGTGAAATTCACTTCGTGTAGGGACCTATGAAGAGGGAACTTCGAGGGAGGGTTGACTGCGACATCATTGATGCGTCTTGGGTTTTCACGGGTCCTCCCTCCTCCTCCTCCTCGTCCTCCTCCTCCTGCTCCTTCTCCTCCTCCTCCTCCCCCTCCTCTTCCTCCTCCTCTTCCTCCTCCTCCTCCTCCTTCTCCTCCTCCTTCTCCCCCCCCCCCGCCTCCCCCGCCTCCCTCCTCCCTCTTCCTCCTCCTCACTACTTCTCCCACCTGCTTCACTTTCCCTCCTCCCCATCCTCCTCCCTCCTCCCTCCTCCCTCTTCTTTCCTCCTCCCTCCTCCTCCTCCCTCCCTCATTCTCCGCTCCCCCTCCTCCATCCTCCTTCCTGTTCCCTCATCCGTCCGTCTGCCTCCCCCTCCCCCATCCCTCCTCCTCCTGCTCCTCCTCCTCCTCCTCCTGCTCCTCCTTCTCCTCCTTCTCGTCGGTCTCCTCCTCCTCCTCCTCCTCCTCCTCCTCCTTATCCTCCTCTTTCTGCCTCTTGCGCCTCCTCCTTGGGAATACCATCGGGGCAGCCAACTTGGTAATGCGTTTATTCAGTGGGGCATCTCAGCGGCATGGTCAAGCACGTTGAGCATCTCAAGGAGGCGATGCACCTCGAACAAAGAGAGCATCTACGGTGTGGCCTCTGGCGTCCGCACAGTTACAGTTTTCCCACGGCAGAGCGCGTGGACTGTGCTGGTCGGTAGTCAGTCTCTGCTTCTGCAACTCGATAACAGCGGGCGTGTGACAGTCTTCGTGCTGCCATGCGGTAGACAAGCACGATAAGATATCCGGTTATACCAAGACATGGAGCACATTATTCGTCCAGCTTTGAGCTCACTGAAGTACCCCTATGACTTCTGTGCCCCCCCCAGGGCCATCGGGGGGTAAGAAACTTCCGTGGGCACCTGCTGGCAGGCCCGTTTCTTATTTGCGGTGCCTACTGCACTGCAGCCACTGCGCTACTATAAGGCACACTCTGGGATGCTTCTGCCCACGCCTGGCCTCGGCCACGAACAAATAGGCTCCACGACCCAGATCTGAGGAACGGCCCGAAGTCCACAGCTCCTCCTGAATCCAAAGTGGTGCTTGCTTTCAGCGTCTTGGCGGTGTCGGCACATATCTCGTCCGCCTCCGCCCGCACAATAGATGCCACCTGCATCTGCACGCCGGTCTCCAAAGCTTTAGCCCGTCGAGCCCCCTGCATCATCCCGCGACGGATATTCTTGGGCACTTGGGCGGGAAGCCGCGTTGGCCTACTCCACGAAAGTATCGAGCATCGTTTGCACCCAGTCGGCGCTGGGCGTGTTGCTCGGGTGGTCGCAAGGACAGTTAGAAACAGGCTTGCCTGCGTCGGCAGCATGGTTCGAGGCATCGTCGCAGGATGTGACACTAAGCTTGCCCATGCTCGGAGAGGAGGCAGTAGAGGGTGCCAGCACGCAGTGTCCTGCCCGAGAGCGCACGAGATGGATCAAGGATCCAGCGCCGTTGGCGACGGCGCTCGTCCACCCGATCTGCAAGACGCGCTCTCTGTGAGGAATCTCGCCTGGAAGCTCGCACCACTTCAGTGAGGCTCGCTCTGCAGGGACTGCGCGGCCGAGGTTGCGCGCGATGCTCCCGCGGCCACCACGAACTTCAGGGACCCCCAAGCATTACGCGAACAGCGGTCCGAATTCTGAGAACTGCGGGGCGCCTCGGCCGTGTGGGACACGCACCATGCCACCGGGTCGTCGAGATTGCCATTCTCTAGAATGTCGGACCCACGCCTCAACTCGACTTCACTGTTGTGAAAATTGCATCAAGCTCTTTTTCCTGTTGCCAGTACAGCTGCAGGATGCCATGCCGGCCGTCAGGCGCCTTCTCGCAGGACGGCCTGCCGCCCTCGTCTGATTCCAGCTCGTCCACCGAGGCCTTGTACAGGAAGTTTTGCCGCGGAGTTGAGCGGTCTTCCACTAACGAGTTGCGGCGCCTCGCCAATATTTTCACTTGGCTGGAGGTAGTACGCATCTTCCTCCGCCGTGGTGGCCCTTTTCCGCAGCGAGGCTGGACCCCTTGCGCCGATGAATGCCTGTGAATCTCCAGCTCACGTCGCGTAGTGGCCGCGGACTCTGCCGATGACTCAGATTCGACCTTTGTGCTGCCAGGGACAATGAACACGGATGGCCCACTGCGGCAGGTCGCAGGTATGTCGCGAGTTGGGCCCGGCCACCTGATGTTTGTAACAAGGGATACCTCGCAAGGATGATTGATTGACCCTGACCTCCGAGCCACAGCATGAGAAGAAGCAGCGAATGGTGGCCGCCAACTCGCACGTGCACACGAGCAGAGTATTCAGATGGGCCTTGAAACAAAGCGGCACGAGAGATACCTCAAAACGACAGGAATTGGGATACCTCGACCCCAATTCCAGAATTCTACAGATTTTCGACCGGGCCCAAATTTTGGGGCCCAATCCTGGGATATACAGCGGTGGGGGGCGCCCATCCTCGATGGGGGTGCGTCCGCAGGGCCCACCTGGAGGTGCATCCCAGAATCCCACCGGCCCTTTAGGGCGTAGGTGGTTTCGGGCGTTTCCTCGTCCAACCCCTTCTTCCCCGTCGGGGAGGGGTTTATCACTGTTCCCTATGAATTAACACCCCCTCCCCCAGGCGACTGGTAGCCAACCAGAAACCATGAGGCCCCCCCCCCCCACCATCCCTTGTAAAAAAATGCAAAACGCACTCTGCCTCCAAATTCGGACATGCGCAGCCAACCCGATGCGGTCTCCCCCCACCATCCCTGTCAACAAAACCATACAGAGTACACTCGGCGGCGGCGGCGGCGGCGGCTGCGGCGGCGGCGGCGGCGGAGGCGGCGGCGGCGGCGGCGGCGGATTGGCCCCCAGTAGCTGCCCATCCAAAGACGACTGCTGAATATGCTGAGGCTCGGGCCAGACTCGGGTGCTACGTATGTGTTGGGAGGGCGGGTGGGAGTGAGCGAGACGGCGTGCCGGCGGGGAGGGAGTCTTGACCCCTCCCCCCACCCCCTCCCCTGGACATGGAGGGGGCGTTCCGCGGGTCGCCGGAGCGTCCAAAACGGCCTCGGCGAGGAAGCCAAAATCACTGGTTTTACCAAGGTTTTGGCCCCATTTTGGCCTTTGGGGGGCGGCGCCATGTAAGACCCCCCCTTCTTGGATCGATCTCCTCCGAGATGGCCCCAAGAGCGCTCACAAGGCTCCACGCTGAATGCAAAGCAGCAAGATGCCTGTGTCCTGGCTGCTGAAAAAGAGAAAAATCAAGGAGCGCGCCGCCGCGCCGAGCGCGGACGACGTCGCCGGCAGGTCTGGGCGCCAGGCGGCCGCAGGACGTCGACGCCCCGGCAGACGACCGCAGGGGGTCGGGAAGCGTTAGCCGGTGCCCTGTGGCGAGGCGGGGGCAGGAACAATAAGAGTGGGACCACCAAGACCACCACCACCACCCGACCCGGAGGGCGGGTGGGGCAAGGCGTGGGGGTCGGCGCCGTCTCGCCGAGGCCTGAACCGCCGCGGGCACTCCGCCTCGTCGCGGGGCCGCCGCCTCGCCGCCAAAGCCGGGGTCTCGCCGGCCTGGCGAGCCTCACCCCGCTGGGAGGCCAGTGCCAGGGGCGTCGCGCCGTCGTCAGGGCTGTCGACGTCACCAGGGTGGTCGTCGTCGCCGGGGCCGCTGCCAGGGCGTCCAGAGGGACGCAAAACGTCGTCATGGCAAACGTCGTCGGCGTCGTCCAGGGGGTCGTCGTCGCCGGGGCCGCCGCTGGGGCCGCCGCCGGGGCGGGGGGCAGGGCGCTCCCAAGGCTCCCAAGGGTGCCCCAAGAGGTGGCTAGGGGGCCCCAAGAGGCTCTGAAGAGGACCCCAGGATGCCCCCAAGCGGCTCCCAAGAGACCCCCAAGAGGCCCCAAGAGGCCCCCCAGAGGCAGCCAAGACGCTCCAGGAGGCCTCGGCGAGAATACCAAAATCATTGATTGTATTAAGGTTTTGGCCACATCTTGGCCTCCTGGGGGGGGGGGGGGGGGGGGCACTGCTTAAAATGACTCCAGGAGCGCCTGGGAGAGCTCAAGATGACCTCCAAGATAGCTCAAGGTATCCCAAGATGCCTCAAGACGGCTCCCACGATGCCCCAATAGGCCACAAGACCGCTCCAAGACGGCTCCAAGTAGCCAGAGAGCTCCCCCAGGAGGCCCCGAAGCGGCCAAAATCCTTCAAAACCTATGGAAAATCAAAATGTTTGGCTTTCTCGCCCTTTCGCTTCCGATTGCCATCCGAGGCTTCAAGATGGCTCCAAGATGGCCCAAGAGGGCTCAAAGAGCGTTCCCAAGGCTCCCAAAAGCGTTTCAAGAGGGCCCCAAGAGGCGCCCAGGAGGCCCCAACAGGCGCCCAAGAGGGTTCCAAGAGGCTCCTAAGAGACCCCCAAGAGGCCCCAAGAAGCTCTCCGAGGCCCCCAAGACGCTCTAAGAAGCGCCCGGGACGGCCAAGAGGCCCCCAAGACGCTCCAAGAGGCCTCCACTGGGGGACCCTTCCTCTGTGTGCTGCCCACTTCCCTGATCGAGGTAGTTCCTTTGAGCATCGTTTCTGGATGGGCTGGTGGGGTTACTTTTTTTGGTCGCGGCCGCCAGAAAAGAGGCAGGCGGCGAGGGCCGACGGGCAAGCCTAATTAGCTACAAGAGGCGCCGCTAGCCGGCCGGCCCACTCACAAAGCAGCCGCGAAGCTGCGGGGGAGCTGACGGCAGGGGGCATCCTGGGAAGCTCGGGCACGTGCAGTGGACAAAATGTCGAGGAATTCGATGCCTGCCGTGAGGCATGACCCACACAGTGGCATGACATTACCGGAGCAACCGGCTGGTGGGGTTACTTTTTTTTTTGTCGGCGGTTCCAAGGCAAAGGTCAGGGAGCGGAAGCAGCGTCCGGGATGCGGCACGGAGCGAATTTGCGAACACTGCCGCCACTGTCGGCAAGCCAGTTCGCACCTGCAAGACACGCTCGCAGCTGCACATGCACAGAACAAAATGAACTAAATTCACTAGCAAACGCACATAGGCGCAGCAGCGTGACCGAAGCGAACGAGCTGCAAGTGTGCGTAGACAGCGGAGTGAGTCGCCGGTTCGGCGCCAGACTCCCTGCCACCTGCCCACGCCTGACGGCGAACACCAGCCCACGCCTCCAAGGTCCGAAAGACCATTGCCAAGCGAAGCCTGCATGCAAGGGCACAGTGCCGGGCAAACGACGGCCGCGCTGGGAGGGGGGGAAGCGAGAGCGAGCGACCAACACAGGCACATTGCGGTACCATGAGAAAGATGGTGAGGCAAAAAAGGCCTATCTCATCAAGCTCACTGACGCTACAAGGTAGCTGATCCGCGTCGAAGCCATTCAGTAGACGAACCACTGGTGTGGGCTGGTGGGGCTACTTTTTTTACAGCCGCGGGCGGAAGCGCCAGCGGCGGCGAGTAACGGTCGGGCTGCGGCCGAAACTAATTGGCCGGACGCGCGCGCGGGCAGCGGCCGGCGCCAGGCGGCGGGTGCAAAGGTGCTGCAGCCCAGGGAGTCTGACGGCGGGACCAACACCCAGGGAGCAGTGATTACGCTGCCAACGTGGCGCGATGCAATACCCCCAACGTGTCAGAGGTCATAGTGAGCAGTACGCCCTGAGACACCATCTGAACAGTAGGGAGTCTCCAACCTCGGCGCGGGAGTGGCGTACAAGGGGCCCCTGGATGCCTGCCATGCACTAGCATCGACCGAGACACGCAAGCTGTCGCCAAACGGCATCCTGTAAGGAGAGGTTGGACTCTGGCAGCGCCAGCGAACCGTCGCAGCTTCAGAGTACGCACCCACGCAGCCCAAAGGCGCGAAGTTCGTGGTGTCAGAAACCGAACGAAGCACGTCAGGCCCAGGAGACAACCGCGAATGGCCATCAAGTGACATGATGTGACGCTATGCGGAAGGTACAACTGTCCCAACCCTCTTCCAGGCACAAGTCGCAAGCGGCGCCAGCCGATAAGAACAGGGACGCGTACCAGGGAGCACCTAACGTGACCAGCATAAACAGAGCCGCCTATCCTGGTACCCTGGCGTACCAGAGTGAAGTGTAGACGATGGCGCTCTGGAAAGCTGTGCTGCCGCTTACCAGCAGCAGCCCAAGCAACAGCCAGCGGTCACGAAGAAACCCAGGGAGTTGACCGCTCATCCGGGTGGAGCGGGGGAGCGACGGTGGGATGATGCCAGTCCGGGCAACCGCACTGGCGGCGCTGGTGGGGTTATTGTTTTACAACCGCAGGCGGAAGCGCCAGCGGCGGGCGGTCGCGGGCGGGCTGCGGCCGCGACTAGCGGCGGGCGCGCGCGAGGCAGCGGTCAAGCGGCAAGCAGGGCGTCAGAGCCAGCGTGCAATCCAGGGAGTCTGCAGGGCAGCCCCTGAACGAGACATGCAACGGGGCATCCAGGGAGTCTGAAGACAAATACCGAGGAAGCACCAGCATGCAATCCAGGGGTCTGCAGAACAGCCCCTGAACAAGACGTGCAACGGTGCATCCAGGGAGTCTGAAGGCAAACGCCGAGGAAACCGAGCGCAACCAAAATGGCGCGTAAGCGTTCCCAGCAGTTCTAATACGAACAAGAAGGAACGGCCCCGAGGACGTCGATCCAGGGAGTCTGGCAAGTAACACAGACTGACTGGAGACCCAAGTCCAGCGGAAGAGCCTGACGGCGGAACAGGTCGCGGCGTCAGAACACGCATCCAGAATGTGGAAACGCGTGGGCAGAGAACCTTCCACACTGAGATGCGGCAGCCCAACCAGCAAGAGGAAGGGCCGCAGTGTGCACGATGAACGATAGACCACGCCGAGTGCACAACCAAGTGTCTCAGAGCTACCCAAAACGAGTCAGATAGCACCCGAGAGACGAGACCGTCTTATACCAAAGACGCGTCCCTCAAAACCATCTGGATCCAGGGTCACGGCGGAAGGCTGTTCAGTCGGTTGAAATATCCAGGGAGTGGGTCAGTGGACAGGCAAGCCGCGGTCCACAGACACGGGCCAGGACACGCCTGGCGGTGAAAGACCTACAGTAAGGCCAGAGGCCGCGAGTCCAACAGCAGAGGGGCTGTGGACGGCATTGCCGAAGCGCGCACCTGAATCCAAAGGCAGGAGGTGCGCACATCGGGTGGAGGGCGGCAGAGCGCCGCAATTAAGGGGCCCGCGGCGCGGCCTAAGGCAGCGCCAGAGAGAATTCAGGAAGTGAAACCAGCCGGAGTGGACCGAGGGAGCCTTGCGGCGAGAGTGCGGCGGCCACCGGTAGAGTAAGGCAGCGGGGCCAGTGGCCAGTTGGTCTGCAGGATGCGCGGTGTCACGCAGAGCGCAGATGGTATTGCTGAGCGGCACACCAGGGCCCAAAGGTAGGAGGAGCGCCGCCCAGGGGAGGGGCGGTGGTGCTGCCCCACGGTTGGAGGAGAAAGCGGCGGAGGGCCGCGGTAGCGTGTAGCAAGGTGTCGGCGGTGGCGCAAGGCACTGGGGGCGGGGAGAGAGCGGGGAGGGAGCTCAGTCTCTCCAACGGAGCCTCTTTTCATCTCTACCGTCCCGATCATCGGAGCAACCTCCGCCGCGTTTGCCACCCGTCTGCCAGCGATCTTCACGCCATCCATCACGCCACTCGCCCTGCCAACTGCCCCAGGTGTCCCAGGAGCTTGTCGCGCGGTCACGCCAGCCAGTGTGGCGATAGCCGCCTTTGCCCCTGTCGTCTGTATGGGAGTGACGCAGGCAGTTGGCTCGTAGCCTATCCCAGTCGATACCATAGCCCAGCCTCGTGTTCATCTGGTAGGCGTCATACCCACAGTCCTTCCAGGCCTCAAGGAAATTGTTGATGTCCGTGGCCGTGTGTAGTTTCGGGTCGGATTTGGGCGCCCTGGATCCAGGGAGCAGAGTACGCTGCGTGTTTGCTGTCCACAGCGCACAGAAGACTGCGCCCAGCTCCGACTGAAGCCTGGATATGCGTCTGGCTGGTGTCTCGTAGGGACGTTCGAAGTCGACTGTGCCCAGCCAGACTTTGTACATGGGGCCGCCTCCCTCAGGACAGGTCAACCGGTTGAGTGCATCCTGCTCCGATGTGCCAGTATGGCGAGGGTGATAAGGCCTCCGTCCAGGGAGCTGCGGGGTGGGCGCGGGAGAGCGCTCGGACCGCGAGCCACCTCGGTCGCTGCCTCTCTCGTCCCTCGCGGGGTCTCGGGCTGGATCGCTACTGCGGTCGGCGTAGGGCGCTTCCTCTCCGGCTGAGGTCGCGGCATCCTCGCGGCTGGAGTCAGAGCTGCCCGCCGATGGGCTTTGCTGTGGCGCCTCGTCGCCTGAGCGATTATCATCGTCGTCCTGGGCCGACTCTGAGCACGTCGGAGGACGAGCGGGTTCGTCTTCTCCGAAGTCGGGCTCCATCTTTGTAAGGGGGATCCCGTCTTCCGCGCTTTCGCCGTTGCCGTTGTGGTCGGGCGGGTCCTGGTGGCCCATACGCGAGTCGTTGTCCACCGTGCCCTGGGACCTGTCTGTGTCGGCAGCCATGGGAGTGTCTGGTCTGTCGTCGCTCATGGCCAAAACGCCTGTTGGTGGATACTCTGTCAAGGAGGTGATGGACGCCGAGGCGAGGGCATCGGCACCGGGGCTGAGTAGGACGCCCGTCAGCGTGCCGATCTCATGTCGGACGGGATCGAGGCCATTTGCCGGGGCCAGCGTTTCCGCATAAACCTTCCAGGGCTCCTTATGTCTCTCGCCGTTGGCCAGGTGTGCTATGACTCGCGCCGCGGCCACGCGCTTACCTTCCCAGCGCTGGTTGGGAGGGGGACAGTCGTCTGGGATGTAATCACCATATATGGTCCTAAGGAACTCAGACAGGAACTCGTCAGGCAGGGAGGCCTCGTCGTAGCTGGGCTCCGGGGCGCTTCTGTCGCGGTTGGCGATACAAAACTGCCTCCAGGTGTATTCCAGTCCAGGACGGAAATCGCGGAGGAAGGTTACCAGCGGTCGCCGCGCGGACAGTCCACCGGGGCCAGGTCTGCTGGGGTCCTCAGCGCTTAGGGTGGGATTGTTGACGCCTCTGTCGCTCAGGAGCGGGCCCTGTGGTGCTGGCAGATCTGGCAGGAGCTCCAAAAGCTGGGCGAGAGTCCTGGGGGTTGGCTCTGACGCTGCACCAGAGCTGCCTGCGGCGCTGGGTCCAGGGGGATTGCTTGCTACGACCTTGGTGAATTGGCCCTGGGCCTTGGCGTCCACGCCTAGCCAAGGAAGAGAATCAGCAATGTCCACAGGCGCCTCGAACCCTATCTGGCTGCTAAGCGGGGGAAGGGCTGGAGGTTTTTCTGGATACAGCGATCTGAAGTCCCGATCCAGGATGCGATCCAGGGTGGCCGGGCCTATGTTCCAAATCGGAACCAGGCAGCGACGGCAGCACCATGTAGCGTTCCATTGGCGCCCCCACCAGGCCAGGGCACGCTTGTCGATGGGGGGCAGCCCAGCTTGTTCGGGAACGCCTATACCTTCCGCCGGCTTCCAAATGAAGCACCCCAGAGGCGGAGAGCCAGGGTCCCAGACGAGGAGCGGGGCCCCTTGGGAGCAGGTGTCGCACCGCGCAGAGTAGGTCTGCGTCTGCGCGGCTTTGAGGCCGAAGCGCTCGTCCCGGATCCGAAGCATTGGAATGGTGGTATTGGCTCGCTCGGGGATCTTCATGCCCGTCGGCACCATGAGGAGGTCCGCTAACGTCCTCGTGTCCGCCAGGGGGCTGCAGCCGTAGCCGAGCGGAAGGTGCCCCAGGGAAGGGAGGGCGCTCGCTCTGTCGTTGCTGGCCCCCGTCCTCTGCCGCTCATGCTCCTTGACTCTGTCGGCGAGCTTCGCTCCTGCAAGCGTTGGGAGGCCATGCTCCTCCAGGTGGCGTACCCAGCAGACGTCGCAGTGCCACCCCATGTTGGCACCGTTGATGTAGGCCTGAGGCCTATTCTGAGCGACCATCTGGCGCGTGCTGTCGGAGATCCAGGTGCCCTCGGCGGCGCTGGTCCTTTCCGCACCTGTCGCACGTGTATCTGCCATTCTTCTTCTCGAGCGCGAGCCTCTCGTCGGGGATGAATGGAGGGTCCAGTCTGGTGCCTGGGGCCGGGGCCGGTGGTGGAGGGGCATTGAGGTCGGTCTTGGACAGGGCAAGTCCGCCGCCGATGTAGGAAAGACCCGCAACCCGGTCGTCAGGACCAAGGGCGGCGTCGGTCCCCGCCAGCGCGACGTGTAGCGCACACACTGAGCAGCCGCGTGTGTCCAGGGAGGTCAGAGTTGCTGCCGGGACGATCTGTTCGAGGACGAGCATCGGCGCTTCTAGCTGAAAGTCTTGCCTGCCCATCTCGCCCCAGGTCTGCGGGCAGCCGGCTTCCTGCGCAGCCGGGTGGTGATGCGCCAAAGCCACGAGCTTGGAGATGTGAGGAAGAACCGCCTCGATGCGGCCGTGCAGGTTTGCCAGGTCGTCCAGTGCGAGGCTCCAGGTACGGGCGAAATGGCTTCGGAAATCCTGGTGGGCCTCTTGCCAGGGGACGCAGAACCCCAGAATGGCTTCGATGACGCCCCCGGCCTGCTCTGCATGAGAGAAAGGCCACAGAAACACTCGCGGTTCGCGGAGCATGAGCATCATGACGACCAGAAGCGACCGGGCCTTGCAGGAATCCATGGGGAAGCCGTCGGTGTCTATGATTCCCTGGCGGAGCTCTTCCATCGAGGAACCGCATCCTCGGAGGATCTCTCCCAACCCGGCCATTCCAGGGTGCCTCCTGTGTCTGCAGCAGTCCTTGGTAGCGGAGCTCCAAGCCTTGGGGACCTGACGGATGAGCCCTTTGGGGGTGCACTGGCGGCGCTTCCAGAGCGTTACACGCCTGCCACTGGTGTGAGGCAACGGAGGAAGGGAGTCGTCGGGGACGGCGCAGCTCGCGTCCCCCCAGGGGGTGCCCAGGCCGAGCGACCACACCATTGCTGCCCACAGCATGTTGTAGACTAGATTGGTCGCGTCGAGCCCCAGAGACATGTCAAACAAGAAGCCCAGGTGCGACCAAGCCTTGCGGTCGAGCATGCCCGGCTGCCGCGGCGCCGTGGCCAGCGTGAATTCGTGAGGGTGCAGCCCGGACATGAGGTATAGGAGCACATGAGATGCAAGCGTCGAGAGGATATCGTGGAGCCCTCCCGAGATTAGCTTACCCAGGGTCTCCCAGTCGAAGTGCTCGTCCAGGGGTGCGTTATAGCGCTCGGCGAAACCGGTGGCCTGGGCATCACGCGCTTTCTTCTGGGCAGCGTCCAGCTCGCTCTGCCCGCTCTCCCCCTTTGCGTCACTGCTCCAGGCGACGGGCGAGGGTATCCATGCGGCGAGGTCCTGGAGTGGGTCGAAGCTCTCGTCTATGTCCAGGGAGAGCCTGTGGCCCACAAGGGCGCGGCCTCGAAACCGGACCCAAAGGCGGGTCAATCGCCCGTACTCTGAGAGTACGCGAAGCTGAGACCAGGTGGCGTTGGCGAACATGCGACCGTCTCCCAAGATCAGGATGTTCCGCTTAGCCCTGGTGATTGCCACGTTTCGGCGCTTGGCGTCATCGACGAAACCCCAGTTGTAGTTCCCGTTGCTCCGGGTAGTTAACACGATTACGATGTCCGCCTCGCCTCCCTGGCTGGAGTCGATTGTGGTGAGCTTGAGCGCCCCACTCTTCATGTGCTCGCCCGCAATCTGCCGTAGTCCAGGGAAAGAAGAGCTGATGGCAGCGTGGGCATTATGGTCCTCTCGGAACACGTGCTGCCAGCGCTGAGTGTCCACCCTGTGGCCTTGAGGGGGTTGTCCAGGGCCAGGTGCGTCCTGCCCATCGCGTCCGGGGCCGTCTTTCCCCTTGCCGGGCTGCCCTTTCATGCCTCCTCTAGTGTTACGCAGGACGCCAGAGAGGTGACGAGGACCCTGCGGCCACCCGTCCATGAGAATAGCCGTCTGGAGCCGGTAGCCGACCACAATCCTGACAGAGGTGCCCTTGTTGAGCTCGGGCAGAAGAGCACGCACGATGTCCACGGCCTGAGCTGCCTCCGGAAGATTGGCAAAGCCTGGTTGTAGTTCTGAGGTGACCTCCCAGGAGGGTGTGTGAACCATTAGGAAACGGTGCTTGTCTGCGCTTGGCGGCGGGTCTAGCTGTTCGAGGGTGGCGCGGAGGTCGCCTTCGTCAGACTCGGTGAGTCTCGCCAGCGCTGCCAATCGCCCGGGTTCCCAAGCGCGAATGTCTCTCCAGGGGATGCCCTCAACGATTGGCCGCTCTCTGAGCGGATCCAGGATGCCAGACTTCATGCCTTTCCCGTAATAGGCTGCGCTCGGGAAGGCGAGTAGCTGCGGATGCATCCGAAAGCAGATTGAAAGGTGAACCACGGACGATTCTTGGCCGCGGAGTGCGTGAAACATCCTATCGAAGATGCTGACGCAGAGCCCTAGGTCGTTCGCCAGCTTGGAGAGCACCGTGGGGGGCAGCTGGTTCGGGTCTCCAACGAGGACCACGGTCCCACCACTGTTGATCAGGTTTACCATGGACGTGAGCGCATGGAGCTCTGTGGCTTGTCCAGCCTCGTCGATTACCAGGAGGACGAGTTGGGGGCTGTCCTTTTGACCGAGTGCCTCTGACGCCTCGTGCGTAGACATGATTACCCTGGCCTCCCGTAGTAAGCTCGCCTTGTAGGGCCTGAAGTCCTGGCTCTTGTCCCCGTCCTGGAACGGGAAATCTCCGCGGGCGCTTCTAGAGTGACCTTCAGGCGTAAGGTCGACGAGTGCCTCATTGACACGGTCCTTCTTTGCCAAGCGCACGAACTTGTTGGGGAAACCCGTGTCTTGGCCGAGGCGCCGCTGACGTTGTGCTTCGATCATTGCCAGAGCTGGTTGGTCCACCGCTGCGTTGGACCCTGCTGCCAAAGCGACCGCGCGTCCAGGGCGCAAGCAGGAGCCCCACATGTCCAGGCAGGCTACTGAGAAGGTGGTCTTGCCCGTTCCAGGGGGGCCATGCACTAGAACGGCATGGTGGCTCAAGGTGGCCTGCAGGGCACTGGTCGCATCGCTTTTCGGCCTGTGCTTGTCCAAAATTATGCGGAGGTGTCCAGGCTGGGAGTAGGACGCACTCGCTGAAAGACAGAGCCTGTCGCATCTGAGATCTCCTCGTCAGAGAACGCCTTCAGGCCCTGGGGGAGAGGCGGTACCTGCTGTAGCATGCCGTCTCCGACAGCCTGCGTGTGGTCGGCGTCGGGAATGCTCTGGTCCAGGGTGGCGGCCGCCCTGACCCTAAGGCTCAGCCCCAGCGAACGAGTGCGCCCCAGGTCGTTGGCCAAAAGTCGCTCCGACCGCGGGGCGTGTACAAAGGCCAAGAAGAACGTCACCGGGGACAGCTGGTGGCCGAACAGATCCGCTGGGTTCTGGCGCAAGGTAGTAGATCTGGTCGAGCGCCGAGCATTGCCGCCAGAACTGGATGTCAGAAGGGGCTTCGTCCACACGGTACCAGGGAAGATCATCGCTAGGGGGGCGTTTCGCATTGGTCTCGTCTTCGTGGAACTGACCACCCTTCCCGCTATTGTAGACCACGATGCACCAGTCTGAGGGGTACCTGGCGGAAGGGCTGAGACCTAGCGTTTGAGCGTCCTTGGGGTGGATTTGGCCTCCCAGAGCGGGAGGCCACCAGACTGCGACGTCTGCGATCTTGTCTACTGTAGGGCCCGTGACTGAAATATACAGCCACCTGCTCTCTTTGTCACGTTCCAGGGGTCTGGATGCAACCTTGTACATTGAGGGCCACTCCAACAACAGAAACTCTTTACCGTCGGGTAGGTTCATAGCATTCAGCAGCCGAAAGGTATCCAGGTCCTCCACGTTCGTGTTGGCATCGATCTTGGAGACGCGAACTCCGAGACCACAGTTACCTCTCCTGGCGAGATCCTCTCGTGTGGAGCCTCTACCACCGTCAACCGTCTCGACCGAGGCCTGGCTTTCAACCCAGGCGATCCTCCTTAACGTTTGTCCTCGGTCCTGGAGAGAGTAAGGCCATTGTGAGGGGAGTGGAACGGCACCGATCAGCTCCCCGAGCGCTGCCTTGGGATGGACCCTAGAGCGCGGGGAGTCCAGCGGAACCGAGTAGAGGCTGGCGACCTCTGAGGCTGCCTGCATGGCCAGCGACTCATCCAGGGCAGCTGGGCTTGTCGGGGAGAGAGCGTCGACCTCCGTCGCACTGTCTTCGGCCAACAGAACTGCTCGCTGCTGACAGGGTGGGCTCCAGGCAGAAGAGGGCGAGGCGGCGGGGGTGGAGGGGGAGGCACCCCCGAGGTGCCTGTAGCCTGTCCAGGTGAGGGGTGTAGCCCGATGGTCGATTTCGCACGCATCCTGTTCCCGTCGCCGTCCTTGGACAGCCTGAGGCCTGCTCTTGCGGCGCCCCGCCTGTCCATCATGTGCGTCCGAACCCTCTCCGGGTCCACCCTGGTGCCTCCGGGGCAGTTGTATGTTGGCGGATCGTCCCAAAGGGGGTAGGTAATGGGCACGTGTAGCGCGTCCTCTGGGATCGAGATGCCAGGGGGCGAGCGTACCCCGTCACGGGGAACCGAGGGCTGGACTGGCCTCCAGCCATGCCAAGGCTTCCGCACGAAGGACACCTGGTGGAACGCATCATAGGGTTCCCCTCCACAATTGCACCAGAGATTCCCAGGAGTGACGAAGGTGCTCGGGTCTGGCCACCCATCCTGGCACCGTGCCACCGACATGTCGCAGTGCTTCTCACTTAGGATGTGCTCTGTGTCGTCGACGGGCTCCTGGCAGATCTCGCACCAGCGCCGCCAACCGCCGTGGAAATAGACCCAACGCATCCAGGGACAAAAGCGGGCCAGGAAGACGCGCGTGCCCATGCGCTCTGCCGGCCCGTCGTCACTGTACGGCAGGCAAGAGGGCCATCGACGGATGGGACCCTGGTTGTTTTTGGGCATTATCCAAGGTGTGAACCGATCCAGGGTGGCAGCGGAAGGCTGCGCTGTCTTGTTGCGGCAGCTGAAGCTGCGACCCGTCAGGACCTTAGTGCGCCGCGGCGGGGGGCGATCAGAGGGGAAGGGGGGGATGGGGGATTTTCGATAGCATCAACGAACAACGCAACCTGGTCCAAGTCGCAGAGGTCGACGTCCGCGGCAGGGAAAAGGGGGGGGGGCGGCTGGGAGCCGTCCCAGACGATCCAGGAGGTGACCGCCAGGTCGCCAGCGCGTCGAAAAGCATCGGCCCAGAAAACCCCGAGTGTTGCAAGACGGTCGGCTGCTCTATTGAGGCGACGACGCACAGCCTGCCATGTGAGGGTCCATCCGGCCTCGCTGGCTTGTCTGAGGGCGAAATCCATCTGTTGTGCCAGGTGGAGCCGGCGATAGCGCCCAGTGCCGGCTCCGCACCGGATGGCCGCTAGATTGTCGCCGACCACCCGGGCCCCTCAAAGCGTGGTGTCTAGGTGGGGGAGCAGGGCAAGGCCCGCTCTGCACCCGGAAGCCTCCGCCGTCTGCGCATTGTCGCAGCCTGGAAAGGCAACGACGGCGACCGCGACGACGCGCGGGTAGCCGCGGTGCGGGTCGTGTCTCCAGAGGACAACTGCCGCCCCGGAGACCTTATCACCTTCCCCGATCCGGCGAGCCCCACTGTCGAAGGTGAGCTCATAGGGCCATTGGGCCGTGTCGGCAGCGGGGAGCGGGGAGTCTCCGACGGCGATCTCCTCGCCCGCCTCCATGTCCCTGCTAGCTCTGAGCACCAGGGTATGCAGGTCGCAGAGCCTGCAGTAGGTCTCGGTCCAGAGGGCACTGGGGGACCTGTCCGTCCTGGGGCAGGGGAACCAGCCTACCCCTGGCGGCATCCAGCTCGCCCTGGTGTCGCCAGTTTGGAGAACGGCGAGCCGGTCCCCGCTCCGCGCGGCCCTGATCGTGACAGGGAGGCGCCGGATTTCCCCCCCGGCGCGCGGAGCTTGCCTGCCGAGACGCGGTCTGGCAGCCCCATGAATGCGCAGCAAGTGTGGCCCTTGGGGATTGCAATGTTGACAGGGGTCCAGCATGGGGGCCCGGACGGCGGTTTCGTCCGCCGGTGCGGCAGGGGCCTGCCCTTCTTGCATGTCGTCGCCCTCATCATTGTCTTCCTGGAGGTCGGTATCAGGTACGGCGATTCCCTGGGCGATGAGACTGGCAGCTTCGTCGGCACCGATGGGAGCGCAGTCCAGGTTCACGCAGTATCTGAAGGAGATCTGGTGTAAAAGGCGGCAGGCAAGCCTCTGGTGTTGACCCCTGGAGCATATCGCGGTGGGAAGGTCTCTGGGGTGGTCTGGGCCTCTAGCCTTTTTCCCAGGCAAGGGCAGCGGCGGGGCACCAGCCCCACACGTGCTCGGTGGTGGCTTCCCCCAGACCGCAGAAAGGGCAGGCTCCGTAGAGTCCTTGCCGGATAGGAACGCTGATGTTGCCGAGTTGCCTTCTTCTCTCTGCAGCAAGTGGACGCAAGTCCTCGGGCAACGCGTCATCGCCAAGGAGGGGCCAGAGGGAGGCCTCTCCTGTCCAGGGCCCGAGGCACGAGTCGCACCAAGCCTGGCCGCGATCCCGTTGCCCGGCGGTGAGCCAGACTCTTTTGGCCGCCCTGCCGCAGTCGCATTGGTGGGGGATCCCGTCAGCAACACTTCGTCGACGCGCGGACCCAGGTAGTCCATTGGCCAGGACTCGTAGGACGTGATGCGCCTCGGTGAAGGAGGCACAGTGTCCAAGGAGGGACCATTCCGCGCCGTCTGTTTGAGCCCACCTACGCTCGTGGCTGGTTGTGGAGAACCAACTGCTCACAACGTGCCCGTGGAGCTGCGTCCATGCCGCAACGTATACAACGCGCCCGAAGTAACGAGCCCGGCGACGAGGGGGCTCTCTCAGAGCACGATTGAAGAGGTCGGCGGCCCTGGCGTCGGTCAGAACTTTGGAGCCGGGCCTGCGTGGCTCGTCCCGAAGGGTGAATTCCCGTGCCCATTTCCTGGCCGCAATCGCCCGCGAGGTGGCAACCGGGCACTTGGGGCAGCCAGGGACTTGGAAGCGGATGCCCAGGCCGGTGAGAATGTTGTCTGGGATCCAGGAGGCGGAGGCGAGACCGAGGGCGACCCGCAGATGGGCCCGAAGTGCCCTTTCTTGCACGGTGTCAGGGAGGGAGTAGTGGGATGGGTAAGGGATGAGCGCGATGAGGTAGGTGTTCCAGGCAAGGGCGGTTTTGGTGGGAGACATGCTTGCAAGGTGTAGGGCCATGGCCCGGTCTCGTAGCTTGGGGAGAGGTTCGCCCCGGGTGCCGGCAACGAGGGCGTCGAGTTGCCCTTTTGTCATTGTACCCCTGGGCGGTAAGCTTCCCCCTTCGGCAGCCCGAGATACGACGCAGGCGCCGAGGTAGGGCCACTGAGAGCGAACAACGGACGAGCCAAAAGGGATGTAGTCCATGGTACGTCTCCACCACTCGTGGCTGCTGGCGGGGACCAGGGCCGTTTTAAATTTGCAATTGCATGGGCAGCTCCAGGGAGTACACTGAGCCGCAATTCTAGGACCGGCTGCAGGCCTGATCATCTCCAGGATGAGTCCAGCAGGCAGGCCTGTAACAGTTGTGGTGGTGCCATTATCGCTGAAGTCCACAGGGGCAGTGTCCAGGTGCTGCCTGATGTTGATTCCGGATGGGGCTTCGATGCCCCTGCACTGGTGGGCTTCGACGAGGAGCCCTGCCGCTCTTGCGAGCCAGGGCTGGAGTGGAGATCAGAAGAAGCCCCGCCCCGCAAATTCCCACTCTGCGTCCCATGGCTCCGGCTGTTGCGGAGGCAACGGCGTGGGCTATACAGATCGCCCTGGGGGGAACTGGAATGTGCACTGAATCACTTGTCTCGTGGGTTCTCCAGACGCACGCCGTCTGGTGGGCCAGTGTGGTGGTTTGAGCTGCCGCCTGCAAGTTATCCAGGGGGGCACGTATGCCGTCTTCACCGTTCGTAGGTCTCGCTGCTCTGCAGCGAAGGACGTGATGGAAGAGCATCTCGAGTCCCTGGTATCGCAGGAGCTCGTCCCGGGGGAGTTGCACTCTCGCGGTGACCCAGTCGGCTGCGATCATCCCGTTGTGGGATCGTCCTAGCTCGTCCCTCCACCTCATGATCTGCGCAACGACACCGTCGTTGCCGCTCTCAGGGGTTAGGATGTGTAGAGCGTCAGAGGTGTCCCCGCTCCTCCCTCCCCAGTGCACAACTATTGACGGGGGTAGAATCGTGCGCAGTGTCCTGCCCGCTAGGTCGAATTGAGCGGCAAAGAGCTGCTGCATTGGTGGGCTGGGCTTGCCAATTCGGTAGGGGTGACCAATCGGGACGAGGTGTGTAATTTTGCTGGCGGCTCGGCATCCCCACTGCGCGTTTGCCAGGGCCGCGAGCTCGACCGGATCCGGTCCTCCAGGGGATGGCACTCCCTCGGTGGCCAGGGCGACGAGACAGCATGGGCTACCCGCAACGGCGGCTGCCGTCAGGGCGGCGTCCATGTGCTGAGCAAGGGCATCTACCACAAGGATTGTTGGGGCGGCGTTCCCCTGAGGCTGGTTCCTGCGTTCCGTGACTACTGATTTGATCTGCCCCCAGGCGTCTGGGCCTGCAAGGGCGAAAGTGACTCCCGTCTCATCCGCTACACGTTCGCCGAGGCACGTGCTTCTAGAAATTACCAGATCAGCTGCGATGTCTCGGACGGCCTCGGTGAGCAGCCCTACCGGGACCGAGGAGGGGGCGCAGAATCTATCATATTGTCAGAAAGGAGAATCTACCGCAACAGCCTACGTGGTGCAATACATGTGATGCAAACTACGTGGTGCAGCTGGTTTAAACAAACGAACTGATTCATCCCATGCTCTTGCAAACATCCCACCCACCCACCCGCAACTTGGCTTACAAAACCATGCGGTGGCGATTGCGATACACGCTCGGCGTTGGCTGGAGATCTCTGCGGCCGCGCCAACCCTAGCACGCGCGCGCAGCGGCCAGCTAGTTTGGCGCCGCCAACGCAGCCGCGGTGGCGCTGACCGCTGTGCACATCCCAGCGGGCACTCTTCTGCGAGTCGGCGACGTGGGCGGGCGACGTAGCATGGCAATGTCGACAACGGTAGACACGGCGACGACGGCACGGCCAGTGGCGGCGCGGATGCTGATCACGCCGACGACGATGGCGGCATCCTCGCGTCGGTGATGAAGGTTTTGGAAAGAGTTCGGCACGCGCGCGCGGCCGACGCGCGAGACTGGCCCGCATAGTACTTTCTGACACGTATCGTGCCCCCCACCCCAGCACGCGCGCGAGGGCGTTCGAATGATGCTGGCATGCGGCGCGAGAAGCCCGTTTGGCAGAATTCCATGAACAGGTTGAACCCAAACTGTGGATATCTGAAGAATGCGCATGAGCGCGAGCGCACGCTTTTTTGATAACTGATGTTGCGACCTCATGTGGTTTTGTATATATGGTTTGACATTAGGTTCTGAATGTGCTGTGAAACCACAAGTTTTTGACGGATTTCGGCATGCTGAAAATGTTGGAAAACTGCGGTTCTCTGAAAATCGGAAGAGCGCGCGCACTCTGTTTTTGGAAGCCCGCGGTGCGAAACAATGTGTTTCAATGAAATGCTTGGACACTCGATTGCGACCCCTACGACACCTACAGTTGAAAAATTGCCGCGCGCGCGCGACGAGGCGCACTCGTGCACTTTGCTTCGTTTTTCTTGCACGGGATTCTTACGCGCGCATAACGTGAGTTGCAGAGGATGGCGGGGGTGGGGGGGGGGGCAGATGCCAGCTGGGCTGGGAAGGTACGAACTCAGAGTTAGGATGGACGAGGAGGCAGAATCATGCGCACATGGCAATACGAAGGGGGGGGGTCGGTAATCCCGGGGGGGGGGGTAGAGTCTACTCTCATTGAATGGAAAAGAAAATTAATCAAGCACCCCACCCACCCACCCGCAACTTGGTTTGCAAGCCCGCTGCGGCGGCGACTGCGACGAATGCTTGGCGCCGGCGGGTGCACATTTGCGGCCGCGACAGCCTGCGCGTGTGAGCGCAGCGGCCAGCTACTTTGGCGCGGCCAACGCAGCCGCGGTGGCGCTGACCGCTGGGCACATCCCAGCGGGCGCTTCGATGCGAGTCGGCGACTTGGGCGGGCGCGGTATCATGGCAATGTCGACAGCGGACGACACGGCGATGATAGTAGCGATGCTGATGGCGATGCTGACAGCGACGACTGCGCGGCCAGTGGCGGCGCGGATGCTGATCACGCCGACTACGATGACGGCGTCCTCGCGTCGGCGATGAAGGTTTTGGAAAGAGTTCGGCACGCGCGCGCGGCCGACGCGCGAGAGTGGCCAGCTGCATTGCTGGCGCGGATCGCGACCCCCCCCCCCCCCAGCACGCGCGCAAGGGCGCGCGAATGATGTCGGCATGCGGAGCGAGAGGCCTGTTTGGCCGAATTCCATGGCATGTCGAGGAACAGCTATGGTTTTCTGAAGAATGCGAAAAATCGCGAGCGCACGCTTGATTGAAAATTGATGTTGCGACACCATTCTTTTGTATACATGTGTTGGCACTCGGTTTTGAAATCGCTACGATACCGAAAATTCTTGACGGATTTCGGCATGTGCGACGGCGCGCGCGCAAGGGCGCTCGCGCGACTTCAACATGCGCGGGCGAAGCCCGTTTGGTAGCATTGTCTGGATTTCTGTTTTGTCCCAGCCCCCCTTCGTTGGGCACAGTCGGGGCGCTGAAAAAAGCAACCCTTTTCGTTTGGGAGGGGCCCCGTGTTCCTTAGTTGTTTTACAGCGCTCCTTGAGTTTGCCTTGGGTTTTCCATGGAACATCGGAGCTTAACTTATGGGTCAACGCCCCAACTGTTTTCGTTTTGGAGAGCATTGCTCGCGCGTCCTTCTCCCCCCGCCCCCCGCCCCCCCCCCCGCCGTCTCTTCGCCGCCCCTACGGGGCTGCGATCTGCAAAACTGTCGCCACTTTCGAGGGCTGCTGGTGGGTCCAGCGGAGCGAGGCACCGCGCAGATCTGAGCTAAACCTCGCCGTCCCTGGGGGCGGGGGGGGGCTGCGGTCTGCTAAACTGTCTCTACTGTCGAGGGCTGCCGGCGGGTCCAGCGGAGCGAGGCACCGCGCAGATCTTCGCCAGACCTCGCCGTTCCTGGGGGAGTGGGGGGGCTGCGACCTGCTAAGCTGCCGCCACGTTCGAGGGCTGCTGGCGAGTCTAGCGGAGCGAGGCACCGCGCAAGTCTGAGCGAGACCTCGCCGTCCCTGAATGGGGGGGGGGGGGGCTGCGATCTGCGAAACTGTCGCCACTTTCGAGGGCTGCTGGTGGGCCCAGCGGAGCGATGCGCCGCGCAGATCTGAGCGAGACCTCGCCGTCCCTGAGGGAGGGGATCTGCGAAATTGCCACCACTTTCGAGGGCTGCCGGTGAGTCCAGCAGAGCGAGGCACCGCGCAGATCTAAGCAGGACCTCGCCGTCCCTTCGGGCGGGGTGGGGGGTGCTGCGATCTGCGAAAGTACATGAGCGCGACCTCGCCGTCCCTGGGAGGCTGCGATCCGCGAAACAGCCGCCATTTTTGAGGGCTGCTGGCGGGTCCAGCGGAGTGAGGCACCGCGCATATCCGAGCGAGACCCCGCCGCCCCCTGTCGCCACGTTCGAAGGCTGCCGGCGGCCCAACGGAGCGAGGCGCCGCGCGGATCTGAGCTAGACCTCGCCGTCCTTGGGGGGGCTGCGACCTGGGGAACCGCCGCCGCTTTCGAGGGCTGCTGGTGGGTTCGACGGGGCGAGGCACCGCGCGGATGTGAGCGGGACCTCGCCGTCCCTGGGGGGCTGCGATCTGCGGGGCTGTCGCCGCTTTCGACGGCTGCTGGTGGGCCCAGCGGAGTGAGGCACCGCGCAAATCTGAGCGGGTCCTCACCATCCCTGGGAGGCTGCGGGTCTCGCGAATGCCGCTCACTGAACTAGATGCGCCCATGTCACGTCATCACCTCTGTATAACGTGTCCCAGGCTACTCGTGCCCCGCATTGTGCAGGGGTTGGGTACGTCGCCAAAGCATTACTAAATACTTAACAAAAACGCTTGTTTGTCGCAAGAATTTGCACGGGCGCGCGCACAAGTTGTTGTTGAACATCTGCGTTGCGAGACCATGCGTCGTTGTCTGATTTTCGGGCACTCGATGTGGATGCCCTTGCGAAACCAATGGTTTTCGAAAGATTGTGGCACGCGCGCGCGACAACGCGCGCGTATACACCTCGTCATTTGTCCCAAGGGAGTCTCGAAAACTCATGACTTTTGATGATCGGGTGGGCGCGCACAATTTGTTGTGCAGAGGATCACGGGGGGGCCGATGCCGGCTGCCTGTGACGCTGTGAGTTCATATGTAGGTTGGACGATGGGCAAGAACCATGCGAAAAATTGCAATACGAAAAGGGGTGCCGATAATCCTGGGGGGGCGGCAGAGTCTACTTTCGTTGTAGCAAAAGGAATTCACTATCCTGCACCGCGCTTGACCACCTCCCATGCTCTTGCAAACGCCCCACCGTGCCCGCCCACCCGCAACTGGGTTTGCAAAACCCATGCGGCGGCGAATGCGATGAGTGCTTGGCGTTGGCTGGTGCATCTACGCGGCCGCGCCATCCCTAGCACGCGCGCGCAACGGCCAGCTAGTTTGGCGCCGCCAACGCAGCCGCGGTGGCGCTGACCGCCAGGCACATCCCAGCCGAGCCGGCACTTCAGTGCGAGTCGGCGACTTAGGCGGGCGCGGCATCATGGCAACGTCGACAACGGTAGACACTTTGATGGCAGTAGCGAAGCTCGCGGCGATGCTGACAACGGCGACGGCGCGGCCAGCGAGGGCGAAGATGCTGATCGCGGCGACGACGATGACGGCGTCCTCGCGTCGGCGATCAAGGTTTTGGACATGCGCGCGCGGCCGACGCGCGAGAGCGGCCCGCGCAGGATGATTCGACGCGGGCCATGCCCCCCCCCCCCCCCCGGCATGCGCGCAAGGGCGCGCGAATGATTTCGGCATGTGACGCCAGAGGCCCGTTTTGGCAAAATCCGATGAACACGTTGTAAACAAATGATGGTTTTCTAAAGAATGCGCAAGAGCACGAGCGCACGCCTTTTTGAAAACTGATGTTGCGAAACCATGTGGTGCTATATGTTATTTGGACACTCGGTTTGGAAATCGTCACGAAACCGATTGTTCTTGTTGACGGATTCTGGCGCGCGCGCGCGCGACGACGCGGCGCGTGATTTTCGTTTTTGCCAGAGATTCTCTCGACGTCGCGCGCGCAAGGGCGTTCGCGCGATTTCGACCTGCGCGCGCGAAGCCCGTTTCGTAGCACTTCCTGAAAATATTGAAAAACGATGGTTCGAGATTTCGCAAGAACGCGCGCAAGCTTTTGTTTGAAAAACCGCGTTGCGAGACCCGGTGTCGTCTATATGATGGTTGACGGATTTCGGCAAGCGCGCGACGAGGCGCGCGCGCGAACTTCGCCCCATTTGTTGCAAGGGAGATTGAACAATAATGGTTTTTGAGAAGCGAGTGCGCGCGCATAGCATGTTTTGAAGACGATGGCGGGGTGGGCAATACCTGCTCGGTCGCGATGGCACGAGTTCAAAGTTAGGATGGACGATGGGGCAGAATCAGATGCACACTGCAACATGAAAAGGGGGCGATCATCCCGGCGGGGGGGGGAGGGTAGGAGTTTATTTGTTGTTAAGCAACGAGAATTGATTTTCATGCAAGAGTTGACGCATCCCATGCCCTTGCAAACATCCCACCCAGATCACGCCGACAACGACGACGACGGCGCCCTCGCGTCGGTGGTGAAGGTTTTGGAAAGAATTCGACATGCGCCCGCGGTCGACGCGCGAGAGTGGCCCGCATGGGACGATTTGACGCGGACCATGCCCCCCCCCCCCCACACACACCCACCCACCCCCCAGCACGCGCGCAATGGCGCGCGAATGATTTCGGCATGCGGCGCAAGAGGGCCGTTTGGCAGAATCCAATGGACATTTGAAAACAACTATTGTTTTCTGCCAAATTCGCAAGAGCGCGAGCGCACGCTTTCTTGAAAACTGATGCTGAGAAACCATGATTCTATATGTTATTTGGACACTCGGTTCTTAAATCGCAGCGAAACGGATTGCTTGTTCAGCGAATCCCGGCATGCGCGCGCGACGACGCGCGCGCGTGCACTTCGCCCCATCTGTTGCAAAGGATCATCGCGACAGCGCGCGCGCAAGGGCGTTCGAACCGGTTGGTGCAGTCAAGGCAGTCGAGCGCGGCTGGACCAGGCAGTTCGGACCGACGGGCGAGCTACGCACCGACGGCGGTTCAGGGTTCGCCTCGGGGAGGTTCACGCAGTTCTTGGAGCTGCGTAACATCAACATTGCGATCGCAGCAGGCGAGGCACACTCGAGTCTCGGAGCGGTGAAGGGACGTCACCAAGTGGTTGGAGAGGCTATCGAACTCTACTGTGCAAATGCGGTCGAGCGTGGAGCCAGCGCGACCATGGACGAGAAGCTCATCATCGAGGCGCGCACCGACGTGTTCCACCAGGCCAACCGCCTGGCGCTCGCGAAAGGGTCTTCGCCATGCCAGTAGGTCTTGGCATGGGTCCCACCACCATCATGACGAATTCCAGCGATACGTTGCCGCCAGCAACGCGATGCCAGATGAAGGGGGGCGACAACTTCAAGAACGTGTTTGAAAGATGGTTCATGGCGGCGACAGCTTTCATGAAAGCTGGCGCCTCAGCTAAACTACGACGCGCACTACTACGACGGCACGTGGCTCTCAAGCGCGACCGTGCCATCGGCCAGCGGTGCTACTACTGGCGCGATGGGGAGACGAGCGAGCCCATCAAGAACAAATGGAGGGGCCTCGCGATCGCGGCATTCAAGGAGATGCGCAAGGACGAGAGCGGACCACGGATCTACTGGATCGTGCACGGCACTCAGCTACTACGCTGCGCACCCGAACACGTTCGGCCTGACGTGAGCGAGAAGGGTTGCGACCTACTCGAGAAACTCACGCAGGCCAAGGACACGCTGGGCAACGCGCGGAGCACGGGCGTTGCGCAGTGCCACGCACCAGCTCGCAATAGCACCCGTTCGACGCACCGGGCGAAGGATTGCAACGAAGGATTGCAAAAAAAACCTTCGTTTTTTTGCAATCCTTGAACGAAGGGTTTTTTGCAATCCTTCGAACGAGGTTTTTTTGCAATCCTTTGAAAAAAACGAAGGATTGCAATCCTTCGTTTTTTTGCAATCCTTCGGTTTTTTTGCAATCCTTCGGACATGGACGTCGACGACGACGAGGACGACGACGGGCACCAGCGACCTGGCGAGCGGCAGCGAGCGGCGGGAGGTCCAGCGCCTGGGGCGGATACCGGCGAGGAGGTGACCCAGGAAGCTGCAGCGTCATCGGGAGTGGCGACAGCGCCTGCTGAACTGGCACCATGGGACGCACAGAGACATACTAATACTATATGTCCGCCATGGAGGCGCGCGTCCGACCCGAACATATAGTATACCCATCTTGTAGTATATCGTTTCTCGAGCGGTGTGGCCAGAAAGCGCCCACCACGACGCATATACTACAAGATTTCTCGGTGCGCGCGTCGCCCCTGAGGGGGCGATGAACACATAGAATAAGTATGTTGGGGGGATGCCGACACCAGCTGCAGCACCAGCTGAGGTGGTGCCGGACCAAGAGATGGCGGCACCAAACGACCGCCGCCAAGCATCAAAGGGTCAGCCTGATCTAGAGCCGATTCCGATCACACCACCGTCAGAGAAGGAGCAACCAGCACCAGTGCCAGCGACGCCCACCATCACGACGCCACCACGCGCACCATCAACACCGACAAAAGCAAAGTCCTCGGCAAACTTACGATAAAACTACGACTGGATCAGAGAAAGACGGCGATCTTCCGTCGTGACGAAGTATATCGAGGACCAGTCCTATCGGCTGTACAGCGACCATCACTGGACGAAGCAGACGATGAGCTGGCAGCGCTACAGCTGCTGGTCAGCAACGACGATCTTCCTTTCGGCTGCGAGTTCAAAGGAGGCGAGGCGAAGCTCAACGACATCTACGCGGACATGAGCACGAGGAGTATGACGCCTCACGAGCGAGAAGCGCTCATGGAGGGCAAACGCAAGGAGCTTATGGAGTTCTTTGACGACGACTTGCGGGAGTTCTACAAGCCGACTGGCGTGGAGGACCCGCGCAGAATCCTCAAGGCGAAGAGAGTACTCAAATGGGCCAAGAACGACGATGGCACGCCTAGGGCGCTAGCCAGATTGGTGCTACAAGTGTTCATTGACCCCGACGCGCTGAACGGCGGCGTACCTACGACATCACCTACGGCATCGAGGCTGGGACGTCAACTGACCATGCTGGTGGTGTCAAACAACGGCTGGAGACTCTGGACAGCACACGTGGCAACGGCATTCCTTCAAGGACGACTCCAAGAGCGTGAGCTATACGCTCAGGTGCCTAGAGACGCGGCAGAGCTCATGGGATCAACTCCGACACTTTGATGAAGCTCGTTGGGCCGATGTACGGCCGGGTGGATGCAACGAGGCGTTGGTGGCTACGCGCGGTGGACGGCCTGAAGGCAAGCGATCTCAAGCAGAATCCTCTGGAGCCCTGCGTATTCCCTCGTTTCGACAAAGATGGCAACAACGACAGGTTCATCGACATGTTCAGAGAAGGAGACCGGAGGCCAGGAAGCCACTACCAAAGGTCATCGAGGAGGTCAAGAAGCGGCTCAAGCAGAGGAAATGGATCGAGGATGACAATATGGACTTCTGCGGACCAGACGTCAGCCAAGTTCCACACTGAAAGAGCCAGAAGTCCAAGCAGCGAGATCGATATCAAGATGTCGACCTACGCAAAGAACCTCAAGACCTGACGATCAAGGAGATACGGCAGTTACGCGGACAACTGGGAACACTACAGTGGTCAAGCTCACAGGCGTGTCCACACGTATCGGCATCAGTCAGCATTCACAAAGGTCAGTTGCCGACGGCGACGGTGGGTACTGCCAAGGAGGTTAACAGGACGCTGCGGTTCTACCAGCAGAACGCGGACGTGGGCCTCAACATGAAGAAGATCGGACCAGTCGGGGACATCGTACTCGTGACGATGACCGACGCAGCTTGGGGAGTACGGTATGATGGAGCAAGCCAAGGACGATACGTCATCCTGGCATGCCATAAGAAGGTCCTTCAGGGCTACGAGTCCGACTCCAGCTTGGTCAACCGGAAGTCCTTCAAGCTAGTATGCTTAGCACGACCACCATTGCAAACAGAGCCCCAAGCAGCAGCAGTGGGTATGGACGCACTGGAGTTTACAACGCGGTCCTGGGCGACTATGATATACGACGACGTGGACATCACCAAGGACGAAAGCACTCACCAACCCTGTGAGTTAGCACTGGTCGTGGACGCCAAGGCGCTCTACGACACAGCTAAGAAGGAGAGCATCGGCAGCTTCCAGGACAAGAGACCAGCCTCGACGTGCTGGCGTTGCGCGAGAGGATGGAGGCCACCGACACACGCTGGAGGTGGGCATCTTCCGCCAGGCAGTACGCGGACGGGCTCACGAAGATTGCAGCGAGACGACATTTCGCGGATCGACTACACCATGGGCGGCTCCAACTCATGCACGACACAACCTACGGTGGCCAAGAAGAATACCAAGGAGGAGCGGTAGGAAAGCATCGACCAGACGAGGGCGGCTACGTCATCAGCATCGAGGAAAGAGACCCTCCCCCTCGCAAAGCTGGCAGTGTTCACATCGACTTGCTTCCGAAGAGCGGCCGGAGCGACCAGCAGCAAAGAGATCAACGATGGTGACAACATCATATTCTGGTTTGCCCTGCTGTGCGCGGTCATGGGCATCGCTGTGGCATATTCTCGACACAAATCAACTACAAGACGAATGCCGAATACACTTAAAAGATGGAGTTGGCTACACTCAGGGCAAAAAAACAGGGAACTTGAGAGGATCAGCGAGAAGGCGAAGGAGATCGAACAATAGAGGATCAGCGAGAAAGCGAAGGAGATCGATCAGGATAAGACAACAACACTCGCCAAGCCCGACGAGATGGCAAGCAGCTCTAAAGACCAGTATACGGCAACAACGGTGGGAGTGCAGAGAATGGTGACATACAAGTCCTACGGCGACACCTGAAGATTCCAGCACCAGACCCAAGGGTTCCAACGAGCAGGCGAAGTCACCACCAAGGATGTGACCAAACAACAAGAAGATCACCAAGTGAGAGCAGCACAGCGTCAAGCTTTTCAGTTTTCGAGTTGTATATGTTGTGCATCTCCCAGAGCTCAATTACTTGTCACACTTTGACGGGTGTAAGATACACGCTGTACATCTGTTTGTATGCAGAGCTGTGGAGAGGGAGACTGGAGGAGAAGGGGAGTACAAGCCCGCCCCTAACGTGGCAAATCCCTAACTTCATCTGACCCAGGCCCTGTCGACACTGCGCCAAATCTAACCTGGCCCATCCAAGCTAACGTGAACAACGGCTCGACGACACCAGTGTGTCACGCGAGCTGTAGCAAATGATGCACGATAATGGAGCGGCACAGCAACATAGAATGCAAAAGTGCCAACTGTATCACTAATCCCTCTTCGTTTCCAATGAAGAATCTGGCCGGCGCTGAAGCGATAGCAAATTTCGCAATCATGGATGTGGCCGGCGCTGTGACGAGAGCAACATTCTCAAACATGGATGTGGCGCCTGGGCGGCAAGCAGCACTTTGAACCAGAGATGTGGACTACGCACAAGCCAGAGCATCATTCCGAGACAAGCGTCTCGCCAAAATGCAAGTGTCACGCCCATTCCGCGCAGGCCGGGCTCGGTGTCACCGAGGTCCAGGTTACGTTAGGTGGACAGTCCACGATAAGGGGGGTTGTACAGTCCTCGCAGCCTCTTCCGTAAACATTGTGGCCAAAACCTTAGGGCCCTTAAGTCACTGTTGCGCGCTGTGAAAACATCCCTGGTGTTATTCAGTGTCATATCGCTTCGTATTGCCATCAAAGGCTTCGAGGGCTTTGGTAAGTTCATACCACGAAACACTACACGTTCAACATTATGAGAAATTGCGACAACGCCCACATTAAGCTGCGGCAGTCATCCCATTCCGCCCGGAAGTGGCAGCAGCAACAGTAATGAACAGCGAGGTTGTAAAAAATGCGGTCAATCGAATCAACCAAAGTAATCAACATTCTGGCGTAATGATAGCCATCATTGTGACACCCTCGAAGCCATGTGGCTACCTGCAACATCCTGTAGGAGCTTGTTCTGCATCATTTTCAGCGTCTCCCTCTGCGAGCGCAGCAGCTGCAACATCTGGGTGGTCTCGATGGGGACGGTCTGAAGCATCAAGCTGAAGATGCCCTCGACAAACTCCTGCTCGTCGATCGAGCCCGAGCCGTCAGCGTCAAGATCCACCACCACGTTTGCAGCGGAGGGCATTCGTCAAGCGCCGTGGATACTCGCAGAAACCACTTCTCCCTGCGAAGTAAAACCAAGAAACGAATTCGCGCCCGAACCAACCTACCCAATCCAAGCTTCACATGCTCTCTTGAACGCCGTCGCCACGTCTGTGCACTTCCCATGGGGTACTAATTTTGCAGCTGCTCGGGATGCTCCTGCGTGCCAGATGGCGGACACCCGGTCGACCCCAAGAATGCCCAACACCTCACAGAGACAGCCTCCAGATGGCACAGTACCGACCTGCTGGTCGCTTCCTGTCGCTCCTTCAAGCCGCCACAGTACCCCCCCAAGGCCGCACGAACAACTCCCAAGACGGCACGACGCCCCTCCGAGAGGGCCCGACGACCCTGAACAGCACCCCAGCAGACCCCAAGAGGCCCCCTCGGAGAGCCCGCGTGCAGGCCCGAGGAAAGCCGACGTCTACGCAAAACGAGGCCGTGCAAGACGAGCTCTGAACGAAGCGGAGCACACGGGGCACATGCGAAGCACGCAAGACCTCCAAGTCGCACAGGGCACACGGAGGAGCACACAGAACACGCGGGACACACGGGGGCCACGCTGCGCACACGGCGGGCAGCGAGCACGCATGGCGCACGGGGGCAGCGGGGGGCACGCGGGGCACGCGGACCGCGCAGGGCACACGGGGCTGGCAGCCAGGTGGCTGGCGTCCGCCCCCCACGCGCGGAGCACGGGGCAGGAGTGCGCGGGGCGCGCGGCACGAGTGGATCACAGAAGGCAGGCGATCAGGTCGCACACCCGCGCCTCCCGCCCTGAGGCCTGGCACCACATGCTGGCTTTCCGCCCGCCGGGCCTCGGGATGGCGTGGACGCCATCGCGCCCCCCGTCGGCTCGAGGGCCACAGGGAGACCACAGGCAGGGGGCAACGGCCGGCGCACATGAGGTGGCAGCGCCAACAGGCTGGAAGATGCTGTAGACCTCGCTTTGTGGTTCGCAGCATTCCTGGACGAATCTTGATTGGCCTGGGCTGTCAGCCCAAGGGTCTAGAAGGTGATAGCAATTACGATATGTACGCTCGCTCCTTCAACGACTGCGATGGCGATCCCAACACCGACTGCGATACACACTTCTGCGAGAACCCACAGATCCCCGAAACTGTCTCTATGACTAAGGAAATGTATTTCAGCGTGGCCTAGCTTGGCTCGGCTTTACTTGTCTTGAATTGGTTTGGATTCGCTGAGCGTCGCTTCGAATAGTTTAAGACACTAGAGCGTGCATGACGCAGCGAACCTTCTAGCTGCTCCAACTGAGCGGCGCTAACCAGCCATGCTCTGCACGTATGCGTCGATACCCCCACACGGCCCTGGAATGGCGAAGACCCAACCATGCACCGCCATAGCAATGCGGCGCCGCCGACAACCTAAGCACCGTGACGGATATACGCTACAGCGCAATTGGATATTCGCATACTTCTATGAGCTGGTCCGATTCTAAGATTTTCCTGAGGTCTGCTGGCAGGCGCTTCGTGGTGGCTGGCGGCAAGGCTTCCAACTCGGCCCTGAAATCGCTCAAGCCGACAAGGCCCTTGCCAGACTTGTCGAGCTCCTGGAAGAGGGCTGTCACTAAAGGCTCGAGGATCCTCAGCCTCTTGCGTTTCATGGCCAGCTCAAGCTCTCGATCGAAGTCGCCCTGCACGATGGCCGTGTCCACGATGAGCGCAGTGATCCGCAACGCCCCACGGGGCAGCGGCGCGCGAGACCTTCTCCATCCCCAGCCGCTCACCCAGGGGCCCCTGTGGTCGCGAAAGCTGTCTGTCCATATTGGGGGAACACGACGACGCCGCACGAATGATCACGACCGGATATCCTAACCCATCATGCGCCGGATCTCTCGACCCCCCTGATCCGTGATGGCCCAGGGGCCGAAACGAGGCAAAAACATGCATCACGGCTTGGGTTCGACGGCGAAATCTAAGTGTGAAGGGGCCGATCCAACTGAGGGCCCGACCGTGGGACTGCCCCGACACAGCCTCAAGACGGCCCCCGAAGGCCTCAGACAAGCTCACTCTCTCTCACACACACACACACCGACTTTTGGGCGCTCGCGGGCAAAAGCCGATCCATGCCGGATGATGTCGGCCCCCGAGCCTCTGGAAGCTTTGACACCCCGCAGGCCTCCCGGGGCCGACTGCTGCCTCCCAAGCCGCTGGAAGTCGAACATCGAGTTGTCGAGGCCCGAGCAATTGTCTGTGGAGGCCCCCGGAGCTCCAAGCGCCGACTGCTGCCTCCCAAGCCTCCGGAGGCCGACCATCGATCTTCCGAGGCCTCACAGCCTCTGGAGGGGGGCCGACTGCTGCCGCCCAGGCCTCTGGAAGCCGAGGAGTAAATTCTGGAGGCCCAGACAACTCTTGTAGCTGCCTCCCACTGGCCATCGCTCGGACGTCCACTCCCTGTGTTCTTTTCGGTTTCGTGCGAGGTTTTTCGCCAAATGATAAGAGATGCTCCTCGATGGTCCTCGCCGAAGGAAAAATGCGCACGTCCGAGCGATGCCAAGCCCAAGCTTCCAGGGGCCGGCTGCTGCCTCCCAAGCCTCCGGAGGTCGGAGATCATCGGGGGGCCGAGCGCTGCCTCCCAGACCACGGGGGGCCGAGCAGCCATCTTTCGAGGCCCGCAGCATGGTTTCGGCTGCCGCCCAGGCCCCCAGGGGCCGACTGCTGCCTCCCAGTGCCTACCTACCAGACCACCCCAACCCGAAGACCCGAATTTGACCCGAATTTCGGGTTGGGGGGGTACGGGTTCCGTGTGTTTTTTCAACGTTCCCCGACCCCCCCAGACCAGAAATGGAGGGCAAATTGAAGCCTTCGGGTTGGGTTGGGGTGGTTTGGTGGGTGGTGCCCCAGGGCCCCAGAAGCCTAAAATCAGTTCGTCGAGACCCGAACAATTGTCGTTCCCGCCTCCTGGCCTCGGGGAGCCGACTGCTGTCTCCCAGGCCCACAGAAACGGAAAATCTATGTTGCGAGGCCCGAGAAATTGTTCCTTGGCTGCCTCCCAGGCCTCCGAGGCACCGACTGTTGCCTCCTAGGCTTCCAGGAGGCCGAAAATCAATTCTCCGAGACAGGCCCAAACATTTTTTGTTGATGCCTCCCCGGCTTCTGGCGGCCGACTGCTGACTCCCAGGTCGCAGGCCTCTGGAAGCCGATGGATCCACTGTCGGATCCCGAAAATTGTTCCTGCCGCCTCCAAGGCCTCCGGGGGCCGACTGCTACCTCCCAGGCCTCTGGAAGTCGAAAACCAACTTCTCGAGGCCCGACAAATTGTTTCTGCTGCCTCCCAGGCCTCCGGGAGCGACTGCTGCCTCACAGGCTTCTGGAACCGAATCAGCCTGAAGCAGACAACGAAGACACAAAACTAAGGCCACACAAACATCGAACGAAGCATACCGATGGATTCCAACGGAACTGATCGAACCGCGACCGGCCATGACTTGAAGGGGAAAGAACACGAAAAGGAGGTGGACGGGGGAGGGGAGACAAAGCCATCCCGTGCACAGCGATAGCAAGGGAAACACATATGGATATCTAGGCGCATCGAACCGAGATCGAGTCGGGTCGAATTCGAGTCGGAATCGAATCGGCTTCCACTTGCGCCAAATCGAATCGAAACCGAATCGGAATCGGGCGCGCTCGCGTCGGATCGAATCGATCAAATCGGAATGGACAGTGCGAGGCGCGATGCAGCTCTCGGGGGGCGATCGGCGCAGGGGGGCGCGCCTGCGGATCGGCCACACCCGAGGAGCGAGTCGCCAACCAAGAGCAGTGTTGGGAGGAGTGCGGCAGGCGACACACACACACACACAAGGGGCACCGTGGCAACCCAAGGTGGCCCCCCGACCGCCAAGGTGACCCAGAGGGCTCCCCGGGGCCCCCACGACGCCCCAAGGCGACCCTGGAGAGGCCTCACCTCCACCCTCACCAAATGCACAATCTGCATACTCTCCGCTCTCCCCCGAAAATGTGCTGAAAATGGTCGCCCCACCTCCGCGTCCTGTTATATCACCCAGGATTTGCGCGAACTGGCTGTTCAAATGGTTTTGACGATCCGATGGTTTGTACTTTTCAAAAACGGTGCTTCCAGCATGAGCCTCATTTTCGGATCGGCGCTGGGCTCCCGTCGCTCAGCATGGCGCTCCCGCCCCAGCGTGGGCGACTTTTCTGGATCACACAGGTCTCGCAGGTCCCACGGGTCTCGCAGGCCCCACGGGCCGCACAGGCCCCATTGGATCCACAAGTGTCGCAGGTCGCCACACAGGCCCACAGGCACCGCTGGTTCCACAGGTCCCAAAGGTGTCGCAGGACTCACATGCCCCGCAGGTTCTACAGGTCCTACAGAACCCGCAGGTCCCCGAGGTGTCGCATGTGTCGCAGGTCCCACAGCGGCCCCCGTGGCCCCACAAGTCCCGCAGGTCCCGCCGGTGCCACGGGTCCCGCCAGTGCCGCGGGTCCCACAGGTCTCGCACGTCTCACAGGTCCCACGGATCCCACAGGTCCCACAGGTCCCACAGTTCCCACAGGTGTTGCAAGTTTCACAGGCCCGACAGGCCACAGAGGTCCCCCAGGCCGCAAAGATCCGACAAATTTCGATTTTTCCGACTGCGCTAAACATGATGGAATCGGTTGTGAGTTCCAGGTCGGCCATGACACGCATCCGCGGATGGAGAAAAAACAGCACACAGGGAAGCTGGGAGGGAGGGAATGGATGTCAGATATGGCGCTAGCGCACCTAGCTTGATTTCCGCCTCTCTCTTCCCCCCCACGGACCACGCTCCATCTGCCGACATGTTGTCCAACCTCCTTTTTCAATGGCTTCAAGACCGCCGAAGACGGCCCACTGCGGCCCCAAGACGGCCCCAAGACGGCCCCGAAGAGACCGAAGCTGATGTCCCAAGACGGCTTTGTCCGGTCGTGTCCTCCGCGAAGTGGGGTGTATCAAATTCCATGCCATGATCGTCACGATTAGCCAGACAAGTCCAAAATAGAAAACCAAATGCCATGCCCTCTCCACGATAGGCTTGTACACAACCGAAATGGAATCCGTGTTGGCGAACTGCACGAGCGTGAGCATGGTCACTTGCAGCGACGGGAAATACGACTCAATGACCGCTGCGGCCGCCGGATCTTCCCACAGAAAAGAATTCCTTGTGATCAGCTCAATGCCAAGGCAGGCAAACGCGTACACTATCAGCACTATCAGAATGCAGGCGGAGAGCACAGTGCGGAGCGCAGCCATGAAACCATTCGCGATTTTCCACATCTCGTGAAACTGCTCAAAGAGCCGTAGGGCTCGCACGAGGCGAACGAGGCGCAGGAGCCGCAATATGAGCGCCAGGGAGAGGATATCGAGGAATACGCTCCCGCCATTGTCCATGGTAATCAAGAGAACTGGCTCTATGACCCATGAGGAGATCACTCCTATAGCAACCAGGATCGCGTCGAATCGAAACCACCCGCCCCGCAGGACGACCAGGCCATCAGCGAAGGAGCGGATGAGCAGCTCCACTGTGAAGGCCACCAAGAAAACATGCTCTAACTCGTGAGTGATGTTCTCGCAGTTCGCACTGTCCTCGAGATCACATTGGATCTCCACCCCGACGCAGATGGAGCTCGCCACTATGAGGAAGCCGATGACAGCGTCGAAAACCTTTTGAGGAGGGCTCCCCCCTTTTCTTGTTTGGCGCGTGCTGCTCTTACAACAAAATGCGTGTCCTCCTCGTCACCCATCCACTTCTCACTCATACGCTCTCCTCCTGTTCCTCCTCATCACAATCGTCCTAGTGCAACGAGTTTCCTCGTTCTCCTCCTCCGCCTCCACCTCCCCTTCCTCTTCCTCCTCCTCCTCCTCCTCCTCCTCCTCCTCCTGCTCCTCCTCCCTCCTCCTCCCTCCTTGTCCTCCTCCTCCTCCCCTCCCTCTCCTCCTCTCCCCTCCTCTCCCCTCCTCCTCCTCCTCCCTCCTCCTACTACTACTTATCCTCCCTTTTCTCCTCCTCCTCCTTCCTCCTCCTCCTCTTGCTCTTCCTCCTCCTCCTCCAACTCCTGCTCTCCTCCTCCTCCTCCTCCTCCTCCTCCTCCTCCAACTCATCCTCCCCTTTGTCTCCTGCTCCTCCCCGTCCTCCGCCGCTTTCTCGCCCCCCCTCCTAGGCACAACGTAGCGGCCGACAGAATCTGTCCACCACCAGCCTGAGTGAAACACGTGGCCAAGGACGTACCTTGCAACCGCCCTTAGCCACGCGGATCAGACAACACGCCACGCTGGCGTCGAAAGGCACGCAGGGGCTTCACAGAGGGGTCAGCGCGCAGAGCCTGCGAGGCCAGGCTGAAGAACGAGTCAGACCTCCGCGGTGGCAAACACAGCGAAAACCAGGAATCCAGGCCCAAGGGCCCAGAAACCAGACCGAGCGCGAGCAGCTCGGGGGGGTGGGATAGAAGCGGCGCCAGGAGAGGGAGCCCCAAGCACCGCAAGACGAAATGCCGAGGCGCGAGCCTGCTCGCAGCAGTCCGAAACATCGAGGGAGGGCCGCAGGCAGAGGGAACGGGAAGCAGAGAGGCGCAGCACGTGTCACGTCGTCCCCGCCTCAAGCTGAGCCGAGGCCTCGTGCCATCGCTCGGACGTCCATTCCCCGTGCGTTGTTTCGATGCCGCGTGTGTATGTTTCGCAAGATGGTCCAGAATGTTCCTCGAAGGCCCTCGCCCTCCAAAAATGCACACGTCCGAGCGATGCCAAAGAGGCTCGCGCGGCCAGTCACACAGGTCAGCAGGCAGGGAAAAGCAGCCCGCGGATGAAAACACCCCGGACCGCACGAGCCCACATGCCGAGAGGGGCGCGCGGGAAGAAAAGCAACGATTCGGGCAGGGCCACACGGGCGCGCCATAGAGTTGTGGATGCCACGACAATGGGCACCCTAACAGTCCTAAAATGTCGGAAGAATGTCCCGAATCTGTTTAAAACATGTTACTTGCATGTTTAGACAACTGGAAATGATTGGGCAACCTGCTTCCTCTCCATTGATCGTCCTCCACAACCATATATATATAGAGAAAGAGAGAGAGAGAGAGAGAGAGAGCTGCTGACAGGCCAGACAAATGGGGCGCTGTGAAAGCAGCCTGCGCAGGCGCCAACACCCCACCCTGAGGCTTCGAAACCGAAGCCACCCGGAACTTGACCCGAGACGCCACACGGAACACCTTGCCGTCGAGCCTGAACACTCCGTTCGCTGGCCTCTTGAACACCGTCTGCGCCCAGTCACGACTGAGGGGCATGGGTTCCCGAGGCTGGAGACGCGAGAGGCGGCAAAGCACGTGCAGCGCGTGCAGCCAACAGCAGGAAAGCCACCTTGCAACGGGATGCGTACAAGAGCATGCGCCTTCGATCCCGTAACCAAATTGGCCTGGGCAGCCAACGCACGACTCGCGATGTCGATGGATACGGGCTCGCGCACAAGGATCAGCTGAGTGGCGGGGGGATTCCCACAAAGATACTCTTTGGGGCGCCCGCAGTCAGCCAGCCCATCGGAGAGGCGCCCAACCCGGGGGCCCAATCATTCCAAAGCCTGACGCCACGCTTGAAGCTGCTGAGAATCACTGAAACCGATACGGGGGAACTCCGCAGCACCTCTGGCCACCTCGTCGGCCTTAGCATGCTGGCAAGGCTGGGGTACCCAGCTTCAAAACTGAACCGCCAAAGAAAATGTCACCCGTGTACCCGCAGGGGCCTCCTATCCCCCCGACCACTGGAGGCCCTGGAGGCGGTCGCCCAAGCACGGGGAAAAGCACCAGGCAGCGCCCAGCGAAAGTCGGCGCCAACTGAGAAGAGGCAAAGGCCAACTGGCCGCGCCGGCGCGAAACGAAGGCGGGCCCTCGAGCTCATGCCTGGGACGCACACAGTGCCTATGCAGGAGCGAACGATGGGCGCCAAGGCGCAGGCGGCCACGGTGGGCGGTCACGCGGCCGGCCGACCACTGACGCTTCTGGGGCCGTTGGCCCCCGACAGCGGCACTGCGGAGGTGAGCATTCTGCACGGTGGCGAGCTTGCTGGAGCTGCCGAGCAACACAAGCAGGGAGCCCAGAAAGGGGTCCTCGGCAAAACTCAGGCTGCCCAAAGTTGTCTGCAACTCTGTCGCGCTGCCACGGCTCAGCAGCACGGTAAATCAGAGCCTGGGTAGTGATGGGGGCAAAACCCAGCTGGGTGGATGTCGGCATCTGAAGTCACCGCGACGCCCGCGCGCCTGGGCGCAGCCCGCAGAGCGCAGAAAGGGCATTTGATGGAGGGCCACGGGTGCTCGAGTAGCACCCGGCGTTCGCGGGCCTCGCGGAGGCCAAAACCCAATGCGTAACGGGGCACCCGGGGGTGCCAACGCGCATGGAGAAGTCGTCGACAGGAGGCCCGGGCGCACGATGCATCGGGTCCGACTGGGGCGCCGGGGGGGAGCCGCAGGGCCAGAGCGCGTGACTTCCTATCTTGGCGATGGTCGTGCAGCCTGCCAGCTGCGCCTCCGCGGACCTCGAGCTCCCGCCCGTGCGCGCCCGCCGCCGAGACGCCGCGCGCGAACGGGAGGCCCGAGGGCGGCCCGAGCCGCGCGTCCAGGCGCGCGCCGACGAGGCCGGGGCCCCTCGAGGGCCCCCGTTCCGCACCCCTGCGGGGCGCATGTGGCCTTGGCGCGGCCTCGCGCGGCAGCCCCGCCCCCGACCCGCCCAGAAACAACATCCACTCCAAACTCCAAGATTACACGTCGTTCAGTTCTAATCGTGCTCAGCGCTAATTGCGCTCGTTTCTATTTGTCCCCGGCCCCCCAGTGGCCAGGAAGAGGCCCAGGATAGAGCAATTAGAAATGAAAGGACCTTGGCCCCCCAAAAAATCAAGAACTTTCGAATAATTAGAAATGAGCAATGTGTACGCTCAGAGCGAACGGGCAGGGGCCGACGAGTCTTGAGACTGCTGGGAGCGACGCTGCGCGCGGGCGCGGAAGTGCCGAGGGCGCGCGACGCGTCGGCGGTCATACGGGGGGCGACACCGCGCAGCAGCCCATGCAACAACTTGCCTGCAGCGGCGACGTCGCCCACCGCGCGCGGCCCAGCGCCCATCCCCATGAGGCCGAAATCGCTGGGGTTGACGGGCAGCTGATTGGCGGGGAAGCGAACTTGGGCAACCCCTGGAGGTCTTGGCCTTGACAGAATTAGCTGCAACATGCAGGTGGCAGAAGTAAATCCCGGCGCTTGCGTCTGCTCAACCTGCAACGAACTGCCAACCTCACCTCCGACATCAATGGTGCGAGGCGCTCGGTGCATTTGCGCCAGGAAGTGCATTTGCCGCGTGGGAGGGCTGGTGGCTTGCGCCGCGGAACTGAGCGATGATGCTGCACTGGATCGGGAACCGTCTAGAGATCGAGCAGCCGCATGGCAGGCGATCTGTCCTTGCACGCGGAGCGCCCTGGCCAAGCGGCTCGAACCCGAACGCACTCGCCCGAGGACTTCCCGCGAGGGAACTGGAACTGCGAAGCCTCCCCGCTCGGCCTCGCCCGCCCCTGGCTGCCCCAGCGCGTGCCGGGGCCGCGGGCCCCCCTGCCCTCTCGGCAGGCCTGGCGGAGCGCCGCCCCGCGCAGACGCTCGGCCTCGGGAGGGGGAACCAGGGTGCCCCTACAGCTCGGGGGCGGAAAAGAGGGGGGCGATGACTAGGGGGGGTGGATATCATGGCGGGGGCCATGATATTTCCCTAGGGCTCCCAACTTCGCGCTTCGCGCTCCCCGAAGCGCGAAGCGCGAATAACTTCGCGCTCTCGCGCCGCCCTCCCAAAGGGAGAATAGGAGGACGAGGAGGAGGGGGAGAAGGAACGAGGACCGCGAAGCGCGAAGCGCGAATAACTTCGCGCCCTCGAGGGAGCCCTTGTTTCCCCAGATTTCACGGCCTCCTGCCACGCGCTAGCGAGGGGGCGCCTCGAGCGACACTGCGCGCGAGCCAACGCACGCATCAGCCCGGGAGGCCGCCCCCCCAGACCGTTCGGGAGCCCACGCGACGCGTTTCCACGCGACCGGCCACGCACGCCCACGCGCGAATGTGATGCGCGACGCCACGCAGAGCCTCCCACGCAGGAGGCGGCGACAACAGAGACCTCCTAGATGGGGTCGGAGCAGATGGGGTCGGAGGATCTCGCCGCATCGCCGATGCATCGGCGATGCATCGGCGACGCATCGGCGACGCACCGGCCATGCACTGGCGACGTCGGCGATGCATCGGCGACGTCGGCGTGGCGAAAAGTGGGCCCCTCATCGAGCCTCCGACCCCATCTGCTCCGGCCCCGTCGGGGAGGTCTAGAGACAAGGAAGAGCGGGCGCGGAGAGATCCGATCGAAGACGGTGCCCGAGCTACCCGCGAAACTTTTGATCGACTGCGCGAGCTCGGCCACCGTGGGCCCGGCGGGGCGCGCCCCTGCCCGACCCGCCGCCCCTTCTTCCGCATCCCCTCCAACGCGTCGGTCGACTCGAGCGAAGCGCAAGGAAAGAGGGCGCCACGGCGGATGCCGTCGGGCTGCCTGGGGGCGGGGGGCCAAGAAAACTCAATCAAGGCCGACGTGCCTCAGGACCGGCGCCCGTCAACCCACCTCGCCCATTCTCTTTCCTTCGCCGGAGCTGAGAGCTGACGGTGCCCCCGCGCCTAGTCGCCCGCCAGCTGCGCCGGGCACTGGGCAGCCAGCGCGGGGAGATGCTGAGCCCGGCGCAGAGCAGCCGCCCGCGCAGCAATCGCGGCCGCGTCGGACAGCCGACGAAAACGAGAGAGGCGGCGGGCGACGGCGACGAGCTGAGACCTGAAGGAACCTTTCGGCTCGCGGGCAAATGTCGATCAGCAGCGACTGCACCTCGCGCCACCAACGCGCCACAGGCCAAAGCTTGGGACATGTGGGGGCGGGGGCGAGCACGGAGACTATGAGGGTTTCCAAACGGCGCGCGGGGGCGCATCCCTGCCCCCAAAGTCGCCGCGCCTGTTCCCCGAAATCTGAAACTGACGAAACCACTCGGCCTCGGCAGCCCTCGGGAACGCGTCCCGCTTGACCTGGGCCAGAAGGTCAGGGTCAGCACGCATAGGCCCGACGCGTTCTCAAAGATCAACGGCCGGGGGCGGGCCGACACGCCCAGCGCGGGGCTCGCGGGGGACCAGAACGAACCTCACCCAGCACAAAGGCTCAGCCGAGGGGGCGGCGGGCCTGACTGACTACCTACCAGACCACCCCAACCCAACCCGAAGGCCCGAAGTTGACTCGAATTTCGGGTTGGGGGGGGTACGGATTCCATGTGTTTTTTCGATGTTCCCCGACCCCCCCCCCACTGGAAATCGAGGATAAATTTGGGCCTTCGGGTTGGGTTGGGGTGGTTTGGTGGGTGGTGAGACTGGAGGGCGAAGAGAGCTGGGAACATCGAGCACAACGCCGGCCCCGGCACGACCTGCGCTCTGCCCGGACAGCGCGAGGTAATCGATGCACCGCACAGCTGGCCTGCGCGCGCCTCGCTGAAGGGCCGCCACGGCGGCCTTCATCACACCAACCCACCCAGTCTTGACGAGGTCATGCTGTGAAAAGTTCCAGTCACCACCCGTGACGGAGGCAGATCGCAGATGCCACCAGAGCCGGCCAAGCAGATGTTGACAGAGCCGCCTCTGAACAGACCTCCGACGTGGCGAATCGGAGCTCGAGCGGGAACGAGCCCCTTGTCAAGGTGCACTAGAACACCGAGCACGACTCGCCTGACAGTAGCCGCGACCAGCCCCCCTGAAGGGTTGCCTTCAGACCGAAGCACCGCACGCGCGGAAGCTGACTAGCCTGAAACACGCGTCCTGGCTTCAAGAGAATGAGACGCAGGAGAAAGAGCACGCGTCTCCTGTAATGAAAGAGCGCCAGACGAAGTGGCTTCAGAAAGGTACGCATTGAGGCCATCATGCCCGCCTTCATTGGCGGTGATGGAAGTCCACTGCCTGCGCCTGCTAAGCAGAAGACGTTCCTTCGAACCTGCTTGGCGTCCAGCTTCAGGCATGCCGAAAGGAGTGATCATAAACTTCTTGCCGGCTGCATCACTTAGTCCGCCAACGATGCGTTCACTGAGCTTGCGCGTGAGACCTTTCTTGGGAAAGCATCCCAGCCCTCATCAGTGGTGAGGCACCGGAAGACGGAAGCGAAAACGCGGGCAGCCGCTGGGCCGCTCTCCGCGCCAGACGCGCACCCTTCCCACGCCCGCGACCCGCCCCCCACACAGGGATCGAACGAGGCAGGCGAGGCGCCCGGGGCAATAGACACAGACGCAGCAGTGGCACTGCCAAAGACAACGCTGACGGCTGCCTCCTCCAAAAGGCCCGGTTGCTGCAAAGGCTGTGGCTCAGGGTACTCACGCGCGCCATCCTCGTCGTTGGCGCCCATGGAGTCGTCGTCGGAATCACCGCCACCTGCTAGCTGAAGAATACCGCCACGAATAGCCATGAGCGATCGTAGTGGCGACGCGAAAATAGGATCCAGGGAATCGAGCTGCATGAGCAAGGCAAAGCCAGGGTCATCTGGCGTGACATCAACGGCACCAGCTTCGCCGCGCGGAGCACGCGCCCGTACTGAACCTGGGGCTGCTCCGACTGCTGCCCGCGCCGCCGTGGCCTTGGCAGGCGCGACCTTTTCCTGCTCATGCAGTCTGGAGAGCTTGGCCTTAAGCGAGACCAATTCGAGCACCTGCGCCTGCATGGCCTTCTCCAATTTCGCGACCTGCTGCTCGGACTGCACGACATGCCGCTTGACACTGTCGAGGGTGGTGTGAACGTGCTTGGCCAACGCCCGAAAGTCCCCAGGTGCCAGGGCACCCTTCGCGAGGACACGAGCTCGCTGACTGTGGCCGAGCAAAGCTTGCTCGCGTCGAAGTCCTTGAGGGACATGCGGACGAAGCCGGCCAACTGGCCGGGCTCCAGCAACTTGGGTCAGTATGTGGGCCTGCCCTGGGCCCAATCTTCTTCAGCCTCACGGACAGGAAGACACCCATGCACCGGAGACCGAACATGGCCGCATTTGCAGCAGATCTTCTTCAAAGAATCGGTTTTGAAACCGCATTTTTGCCCGGGCAACACCACTCATCACAACGAGAAAGACTACCCATGAAGGGAAGAGGAAGAAAAACAAATGTGGGGCGAAATGGAAACAATGAGGTGGAACCTCGGTGCTGCATGCAAATGGGGGCCGCGTAATCCCACGTGCCAGAAACTCTCGTCCTCTGAGCAAGCCCTCCTCCCTCCTTCCCTCCTCCTCCTTTTTTTCCTGTTGCTCCTCCTCGTCCTCCTGCTCCCTCGTGTTCCTCCTCCTCCTCCTCCTCCTCCTCCTCCTCCTCCTCCTCCTCCTCCTCCTCCTCCTCCTCCTCCTCCTCGTCGTCGTCGTCGTCGTCCTCATCCGATAGCCTTGCCGTGCCGGTGCACCAGCTTCCACGACACCAGGCGCGCCCAGCCGATGGGACCAGACAGCGCGGACGGCTCCAACACCGAAGGGGTGGAGTTCGAGGACCTTTGGGTCAGCCAGAAAGAAGGAGAAGGAGGAAATGGAGGAGGGAGAAGAGGACGGATATGCCACCTTGCCGCTAGGCACGTTTCGGGCGTCGTTTCACTGGGCGCATAAGACGGGGGGGTGAGCAAAAATACGCCTTTCGTGCACCTTCGGGCCCCCATGAGGACCCTTTAGGACCCCTCTGCTGCAACCCTCGATGCCCCTACCACCTACCGCCTTCAGTTACGAAGCGCCAGCCAGAACGCTGGGAAGTGTTAGAATGCCAGGGCTGTGCTCTGATGGCGGCCTGTCTTCGCCGCGTGAACCCCCCAGGTACGAATGGCGGACGTCATTCGCTCGCTTTCCAGCGCCACTCCCAGCATCAAGACAGCCCCGTGACGGCCCAAGGCCGCCCCGAGATACCCGCAAGCTGCACCAGGACAGGACAGGACAAGCGCCAGAAACGTCCCGCAGGGCGGCCTTCCTCGGAGCCCAACGGTAGCGCCGAAGCATCGAAACTCAAGACGGACACGACATCCCAGGCTCGGCGAGAACATAAGCACTTGAACGCACTACGGGCAACGCTTCGCAACCTTGTCTGCGCCGGCGGCGAGGCATGGGTCGCCTGCGCCAGAACTGCACAGGGGCGACGCCGAAGCGAACTAGCCGGCGTGCAGGGAGCAGGGGAACAGGACAGGACAGGACACGCGGCTGCACCAGGGGGGGGAGGGGCGAGGGCCACTCGTGGGCGGGCGGGTCGCGCCCCTGCGTGGGCTGGCGCGGCCAGCCCCGCCGGCGGGGACCGTAGCAGCAGCCAGGCCGCTGCGCCGGTGCACCTGCGGATGCGGGGCCCCATGCGGGCACTGAAAAGAAGCGAGACAGCGAGTCGCCGACGTAGAGTACGAGGTGCAAGGCCTGCGGGCCGCGCGCCGCCCAGGTGGGGGTGCAGGACAAGGCGCAGCAAGTAAGAGTGCATCCAGGTTGACGCGCATATGAGGAGATGCAGGGTCAGCGTGGGGGAACAGGCGGCAAGACCAGGCCCAGGATCCCGAACGCGTGGCGGCTGCAGCAGGCAGCAGCCCAGGCGCCACGGCGGCGCGCGAAGGGCAGGAGAGCGGGCAAAAGGGGGGCGAGGGAGAACAGGGAGGAGGAGCGCTCCGCCTGCGGGAAGCCCCGCAAGCGGGGCGGCAGGGGCCAGCAGCCCAGCGCCAGCACTGCAGCTGCCGGCTGGTGGCCCTGGCCGCGGCTGTGGAGGCCAAGCGTTGTCGGGGCGGGCAGCAACGGGCCAGTTTAGGGGCACCTGGTCGGTGCAATCACCTATGCCAAAACTGCGGCCGAAGGCTTACGGGTGCCACGCGTTGTCGGGGTGGACAGTGCATGGCCGGTCTACGGGCAGCGTGATGGTGCTGTCGCCTGCGATGGCGAACGCAGGGATGACGGGGCACGGTTTCGAAACTGTGGCCGAAGGAGGCTGACGGGGCCACTCGCTGTCGGGGTGGACCGTGCATGGCCAATCTAGGGACAACGCGATGGCGCTGCATCCTGTAATTGGGCGTGCCGGGATGACGAAGAACGGCGGAGGAAGCAGCGGAGGAAAGTGGCGTCGTGCGGGCTGGGGTCCCGGGTGCCACCGCCAAGCAGAACGCAAAATCTGCCCCAGGCCGCCCTAGGTTCACCGCCTGTTTGCTGCATCCTCCTGAAGACGCGCCCGTCCCTTGCAAAACTTCCGGTAATCCGAGGTGGACAGATCCCAGAGGACGCGGGTGCCCGGCATGGCGGCCCAGGTGTCTTTGACGAGGAGCACGAGCTTACGCCGTGCAGGCAGAGGTGACTCCCCTCGCGGACTGGCGATGGAGCACCCCGCGGTGCTGGAGCCGCCAGCGTCCGTCGTCACTGGGGAGGAGCGAGGAGCCTCCAGGGCGGGCGGTGGGTTCACGTACTGATGCTTGCCAGGAATGACCCAGTCACCGGCTACAGCCCCTGACCCGGCGGGCTGCAACGACGGACGCCGCGCACCGCCCCGACTGGATTGTGCTGCTAGGTTCCGCTGCTCACGATTGCGTCGCTGGGTCCCGCTTTCCGGCCGCGGCGGCGATGGATATACGGGACGCGCGTCGCTGCCAGGATTTTCCCGTCCTCCGCCCCCGCGTTATCCGACTCCCCGAGGTTCCAGCCGTGGCGGCGAGGGTTTTCCATGTCTGGGGACGCGGCGGCGAGGAGCGCAACTAACCGTTGCAAAAGACGGCGTGATGGAGCCGTGCTCTCCCGACGGGCATCCTCGAACCCGGGGTGGGGAACGCCATGCCGTGGAGAGGTCGGATTCCGAAAGGGCTGCGGGAGGCCTATTGGGCCCAGTGTCTGGGTCCCCGTCGGGATCGTGCTAGGCAAGCGTCGTACCAGGTTGTCCGTCAGCTCTGCCTGCCGCCTGGGTACCGAACGTCGGTCGGGCGTGGCCGCTGCCTGGGTCCATCTCCGTGTCTGTCCAAGCACGCCGTCGTCGGTAACCGCCTCGGGTCCAGGCCCAGGGCGAGCACCTGAGTCTGGGTCGGAGCTCATGCCTCCGGCGGCTTCGCCCCGAGGGAGGTCAGTCGAAAACAAGCTGGTAAGCTTAGGTATACAGTCCGCCTTAGGCGCTTCCATATCCCAGGCTTAGGCTCATAGCGCATGAGCAAGAGAGCGAGACGAAGCATGGGATCTGGAGTAAAGAGTAGGATGGGCATCGTCAATGGAAAAGGATGTTTTCCGATCTCGGATGCAAGTAGTGCGCCTCAGTGAGGCACAGTCACATATCTGGCCGGGCCCGGCTTGAGCCAGGCACGGCAGCGGTACATGCTCGATTTATATCTCGCCTTTAACCTTCTCCGTTTAAAGTCGGAGGGGGAGGAGACGAGCAGGTACCGCACTACTATTATGCGGAAAAACAGTGCTAAGCAGCAGCGGCTGCCTACAAGGAAAGGGGCGCGCGAGTAGCCTCGCTACCGGCGAGTTTCCTCGCTGCTAAAGCGCACCTGCCCGCGGGTTTCCCCGCTGGCTCGGGAGGCAGGGCCGTCCTGAGACGACCTGCCCGCCCTATACGGTGTATGTTTCTTCAGCTCGTGCTTGAAGGATTGCTGGCCGGCCATTACTTGTAGGAGCAACGCGCGGTCAATGCTACCTTTGGTATGACCATCGGCAGTCATATCCCGCGTGTCACACCATTGGACGCTTTCCACGATTCCACGTTCCATCATCTGGCGAATCCAGCTGATGTGCCCAAGCAGAGTACACTCTGTGGGCTTCTTCAGATCCTTGCTAGACAAAGATTTGAAGACAGACTCGGCATCAATAGTCAGAGTGACTTTGATACATAGACCACCCATTTCCAATATGTTCTTCAACTGTGTGGGGGTCAATGGTCCCGAGTGTAGCTCGTGGAGCGTTACAATGGTCGGGTAGCAGTCTTCCAAGTTGTGGGCTGCTGCCAGTGTTTCCGCAGAGTAGCTCGAACGCACTTGCAGTCGATGAGACTTGCAGTATGCGTCCACCAGGTGCACGACGGGTTTCCCCGCTTGCGTGTGGCCACGCCTCAGCAGGTTAGCCCCGCGGATACCATAGCCTTTGACTTCGTCGTCTTCATCTCCGTTGAGACGACGATAGCCAGAATCGCTATGCAGGTCGACTTCTCCTGTTGGAGTCATAGCATGATACACGATCTTCTTCGGACCTGCCTGCAATTTTCTGGTAACCGCGTTTAGTCGTCGTACCTGGATGTTTGTCGGTTCTTGGATACGTTGTAGTGAGACAACATAGACCATTAGCCATACCTGCGTGATCAACGCATAGGCTAGAGCGCCACGAAGACTGACGAACATATCAGAAATTGTCTTCGTCGCCTTGCTTTCAGGATCAGCTCCTGTGAGTTCTGGATGTGTGATAGGACGAAGCTGTTTGATGTATTCGTCCTGGTCGAGAGTGACGCTCCCATCATCGGTCTTGTTGTACCGAACAGCACAGTTCGTGTATGTGTGCTTGTTCAGTTTGCACTTCCCAAACGTATCTTCAACACACTTGACATACTTGTCGATAGCCTCTTCCTTCCCAGTCATATTGATGTCATCAACGTGCTTGGCTGTCAAGAGGTTTGGGCTCATCTCGAATTCTTCGTCGTATGAAGTAGGCTGTAGCCCAAAGCTCCTAGTGATGGACCTGAGCTTCAGCGAGAACGCCCTGGGAGCATCCTTCGTGCCTGTCCCCGGTTTCAGACACCGGAGACAATGCTTTGATTCGTCATATGACTCAAAGCCTGGCAGTGTGCGAAGGACAGCTGCTGACCCAGGTGGTAGTGTGAAACACACCACACGTTCTTTCTCGCCCGTTGCCGCGGCGAGCTCGCCATAGGTCAGTCCCTTCAAGAAAGCCATGTTGATGTCCAGGGAAGCGATGATCCAAGCTTTGTTGCATGCAGCAGAACTTGCGAGCAGTCTCTGGCTTGACCTCCTTGCCGTGCCAGAGAAGGTTTCGACATCAAAGGCTTCGAGGTCCATGAAGCCACGGAGTACCAAGCGTAACCGGATCGTCCTTTCCATTTCGCCCTTTTCGTTCTTGACAAACTTCCATTTGTATACGTAGCGTGACGTCATGATGTTAGACGCCTTGCTTAAGTCAGTCATCTGGAAGCATTTGTTGTCAAGCCAAGTCTTCAGCTCTGTGTAGAGGGCTTTGGAAACTTTGACCGGATTTGCTTGGATGTCGGCCTTCGTGAGTAGATCGTCTTCCTTGACGACCACGGCACGTTTGGAGGCAGCGCTAACGTATACTCGCATAGTTGTGACGCTGCTGTCATCCAACAGTCGGTGTTGCTGCTCGGACAGGACGACTTTGGACATGTCTGCAGTGAAGCAGAGCTCGATATACTTCCCGTGCTCATCGGAGTCCAGATCATATTTGCTATCCGGTTCCGTGGAGCATAAAGGAACGTAGTAAGAAGTGTCCATGTCGTATCCTGGCGGGTGACCCCGCTCCGGCAAGTGGCCTTGCACATCTTCACAGGTCGTAGAGACTAATACACACTGTGTGTCTGTCATGTATGTAGGAACTGTATGCATGACTTCCTCTGTGTCAGCTTCAAGGAGTGTTCTGTCATCCATCAGTTCAGCATACCACGACTTCAAGACAAAAGCATCCAGATCTTCTTCTGTCTCCTCTATGATGGTCGGAAGCCGACCATCGTTGTCCGTAGGAGGCTCCTCAGGAGCAGCTGCTGGAGGTGATTCGCTTGGTGGTGGACCATCAGCGAGTTCCTCAAACTTAGTGAGATCTTGGTCAAACCCAGCAGACGGCTTCCTGGATTTAAGACACTGGATGATGCGTGAGTGTGTAGATCCTGTGATGTCATAGATGTTCAAGGCAGTGCCATCAGCTTCGTAGTAATGAAACCCAGGGGTCACATCGTTATCATAGTGCACTAGTGTACAGCTGTCTGCATAGGGTGCAGCAGGCAGCTTCGTCAGGCTCTTGGCGAGTCGTACAGCAATAACGTTTTCAATACGAAAGTAATTGCGTATGAGATACTGAAGAGCCAAGTGCACCTTAGGTGAAAGTCGGCTCGCAGCAGTCATCTGCAGCCGACCCTGTTTCGTTGGTAGATATCCGAAAGTCATGGCGGGTTTCCCCGCTGGCAGACCGGCAATAAAGGCCAATACTGTTCGAAGGGCCGTATTGTCCGATCCTATCTCGCGGACCATAAGTGCTTCGATGTACAGTGTGTGTCGTGTGTCAGGATACTGTACTCGTACTTCGCGATTGCCGACCTTCACGATGACCTGGCCTCGGTCAGGTTCGTTGCGGATGACCGGGTATGGACCACTCCATCCACCCCAGTCGTCTTTCGTGGTGGTCGGACGGTGATAGTCCACGAGATCTCCTTCTTTATAGTGAAATTCACCCGTAGCAGTAGTCTTTGTACGGAGAGCCCTGTTCGTCTTGGCAACCGCAGTGGCCTGCGTGATTGCCTCCAGACTAACCCTCCTGATTGTTTCCTCCCTTGAGTGATCTGATGATTCAGTGGGCTGATCATGATCCAAGACAGGGAAATCAGGAAGCATAGCTGGCTGTCTACCATACAGCGCATTGTACGGAGACACTTCATTGTAGAAGGTAAATGCGTTGCTGGCAAACAAGGCTTCATGTAAGAGACGAGTGAAATTGAGAGGGATATGTAATCTATTCAATTCTTCTCCCATCACGTGTAGGAGGTGTCGAAGGATGCCGTTCCTAGCTTCGATAGTTGTAGCGTGTTGGCCACGCGCTCGAATACGAAGCTCTGTTCCCTTAGCCTTAAGGATGGCCTTTGCTGTATCATTATTCAGTGCTCCTTCCCCATCGGAGTATAGAATTTTAGCAGGGCCATGCTGCATCCAAGTCGTATGATAGGCATCGAGAACAGTATGCATAGCTTTATCAGGAATCTCTGTGCCAGCTGCCCAGCGAATACAACGGTCGATGATGTGAAAAACAATATGTTCCTGTTTATAAAAGAAGAGATCACATTCGACTTCTTCGTTGAAACGTCCTGGCAGTGACACGGAAGGCATCACCGTGTTGCCTGGTTTATCCCAGGCTCGACATTCTCTACACGAGTCACAAATGCCTTTGATCAGACTCAAACGGGTTTCACCCAGACCAACCTTGGTTAGAATCATCCGCATTTTTGGCTCCTTGGCATGAAACCATCTCAGGTGGAGTTTGCGGAGTTCTCGCTGCACTACAGCTGGGTCGAAGCTGCGCAGGTTTTGGAGGCTGAGCTGAACGTCGAAGCGAGTCCAATCAGGGAGCCTTGGCCTTGGCCTCGGCTCTGCTTGAGGCTGCGGCGGTGGTGGAGGATCTCCTCCCTCCATGCGTCCGCGCCTTGCTGCAACTTGTGGCAGTCTACGGTGATCGTCAGAGCTGCCAGCGCCACTGTTGCCACCATTAGCCCCGTCGGCTCTGGTGATGTCATGGCTGCTGGCGCCTGCGGTTGGATCGCCCTCACCAGGCCGTGGCGGCCTAGGCGCACGTATGCGCGCTCTCGCGGCCGGCGCCGCTTTTGCGGCTGGCGCCGCTTCTGCGGCTGGAGCCGCTTCCGCGGCTGGCGCCGCAGGAGCGGCTTGTCCCGCCGGACGCGGCTGGCCAAAGTTATCTGGCAGTTTCCATTTTTCGGCAAATCTGCATTGGCCAGATATCTTGGTGTGGTGAGGATTGCTCTTCTGATATTCCTTCTTACAGCTTGGACAGTCCCAGTAATACGGTTCAACATCATACCACCGACACATCTTCGGATCCCTACTGTGCTTTGGTGATTGCTTGTAGTTGTTGTCCACACAGCCAGGGCACCCAAGACCGCCAGGTGGTGGTCGACAGATTTCTCCGTTTGGGTGTCTCCGAATTGTTGGGTCGTCCAAGTCGTAACCAGCACTGTTTGTTACGAACGCATAGCTGCGTTCACGGTTCGCGAATGGATCGCGACCATAAGCAAACAGGTCTTTGGCGATTTGCACCGCATCAACGATCAATGACTGCATTCTGTAGGTATACTGCGCCGCCCTTGCTAACTCTTTGTTACAAGCATTGGCGTGCACATGATTTCCTGGACAACGCTTGCCTTTGAAAGGTGCCAACAACTCTTCTTTATTTGCCATTATCTGTGTTGGTTTGCGGATATATTGTCCAAATGAATCTTTGAGACCAGTCGTGCACTGATCAATGATTGTTTGGCAAGTGACCTTGCGTTGTGCCAGTTCTTTCCATGGCTGGATCTCATCCACCCACGTGCCCATTGGTTGTTCCCTGAGAAAGAAACGTCTTAAGTCGTCTTGTAGTAGAGCGACTGTTCCACAGAACGTGATATGAGGCAGGTCCTCTTTGTGGTGTTTAAGCCACGTATCATGATTGACCTGTGCGTTGAAGTAGGAAGGGAGTCCAGTAGTTCTGCAGCTTGGCTGCAGAATCGTGATCTTGACAAAGCAAGTCTTGAGGTAGTGGAGGACTGCTCTTTGTACTTCCGAGTTTCCAAGGTCAACCATAGATATCTTGTCAAGGTTCCCGCCTGACGAGAGTCCCCTCTTGAAGGCTAATATGGATATACCACCCTTGCCCCCACATAATTCAAGCATGTCCACTTGATTATTTCTGCCGTAGCATAACGACTGGACTATCGAGAAGACATCAGCATGTGAGTCAGCGGGTTGCCCCGCCGGTAACATCATGAAGATGTCCTCTGATTCGCTGTCCGAGTCCGAGTCGTCAAGAGGAACGTCGTTGAAATATGTGGAGCAGTCAAGCCCTTTGAGGTCCTCTCCACAGTCGTCGTTACCGTCTTCCACTTTCTTCGGGACTTTCTTCGGTTTGATGCCGGCTTCTTTGTCAGCTTTCTGCTTTTCTTTCTGTTTTATCCTGGCATCAGTGGGCAACGCAGTTTCCGCGGAGAGATCCGCTGCGGAGGAATCCGCTGTAAAATCAGGAAATGGCGGAATTTCAGGAAGGTCGTTGGTGGGTCGCGTTTGGCAACGCTCAATCGAAGGGGGGGGAGATCGATCGTCATCGACGATCGTCACACGCTTTGGGCGTGGCCTTCGCGACTCACCATTGCCATGAAGAGCTGGAGCCGGAGGCTCCCAGTATAGCCGAGTACTGATGTTTGTAACCCCATCAGGTAATGGAGCTACATAATTGTACCCAGTTGGCTGATCCTGGATCCTAATGTCTTGAACAATCTTGTTCGTGTCCAGGTCGGTCGTGACCCTACGAACCACATGGTCCCATTGAGGGCCCTTCTGTGGACATTGAACGTAGTGTCTGACCTTTTTGTCAACGCGTGTACACACACTGAGGTGTACCGCACTCCGCTCATTCCTGATCATGTTGGCTTTATCGAGTTGATCAAGGAAGCGTGCAATAATAATAGCCAAAGTTTTATACCGAAACTCGGCATGTTGTTGATCTTGGCCATACCAATCCAAATCATGGTCCTTGTGTGATCCACAAGTACATCTCCATAAGTTAACCGGTATATGAGGACAAGATGTAGCAACTTGTATATAAGAACCACTGGGATATTTACTGGATCGGTCAAACTTAATGCCGAAGTGACAGAGTCTGATTCGTATAACGCTTAGCTTCAAATCTTCAATAACATCTTTGATCGGACCCTGTTTCCAGAAATACCCGGGTGGCCCCAGGATAACTATCTGCATCCTCAGAGCACGCGCTTTGATCAGGAGATTTTGTATACGTTGATAGTGTGGTCCCGCCCTCTTTCCTGGAGTACGCACGTACCAATCAGAGGGTGTGGCCACCCACAACATATTGTAGTCTCCTGCCAACAAATTTCCCAAATACTGTGTTCCAGTTGAAGTCATTACCTCATTATGGGTAATCCGGTCGCATATATATCCACGGGATCGGAGTTCAGCGCAAGCTGTACGAATATCTTCGATGACGAGGCATTTTGAATGGTATTTTTCTTCTCGGGCCTCAGCGCGGCCAACGTATGTCGCGAGGAGGCCGGTATTCGGCTTCTCTTCGCAAGCGAGCGCCGCCGGCGCGCCCGCCTGCCCCCGTCAGAGGGGCATGCTGTTAGCGGATGACTCCGCAGGCGTCACTGGTGCGGCTGCGCTCACGATCTCCACGCGGGTTGGCCCCGCAAGGTCCGTCGAACCTCCGCCCGTGCAGCTTGGTGGTGGTGGCGGTGTCGCGGGTGGCCCCGCTTGGTTCTCAGGCGACCAATTATTCACCGCCTCCTGGACTGCCCAGAAAATCTTAGACTTCAGGGCATCCTTCATGTGTGGCCAGGTCCCTTCAGGACACTGTTGGCCTTTCCACCAGCTGTCGAGCGTCCTGTCTACGATCGCACGGGTCGTGTCCTTCAGGAGCTGCTTGTCGAGATACGGCTCGACAATGAACGTATCAGTCGTAACGGTCATAGACTGTCCCGTCGCGGGTTGCCCCGCTGTTACCCCAGCGGGTGACCCCGCACCTACACCGGCGGGTGGCCCCGCATTGACGGAGTCCTCGTCGTTCTCCGTCTCGGTGTAGCCGTCATGACTACTGCGGATTGTGAAGGTGTTGGTGACCGTCTGGCTTTTAGCCCCGTCATACAATCCGCAGGGAATGGCTAGGTGTCCTGAGGGGGTCTTCTTTGCCCTCAGGACCTTGGCGCCCTTCCCCAGCTTAAGAGTATACTCTCCGCTGGGAAAGATAACCTTCTGGAAGCCTGGCTTTAGCACGATAATTGTGTCACGTGCTTCCATGGCACTCAGGCCCCAGATGGCCGGGAGGTTTGCACCTGAGCCCTCTGCGATGTTGGAAGCATACTCCTCGATGCGGGGGCTTGCCTCATTGGCGTATTGCACCCCGATCTTGAAGTTGCCCATTTTCCGACAGATCGCAGCACCCTCACCTACACCATTGATGTAGAGGGTTTTGCTCAGTGTGCATATGGCCGGTCTGTGATTGTACCTGGCCATAACCTCCTGAAAGGTTCGTGCTGTATTAGCTCCGATGATGTTCACGTTGGAGCCAATGTCTAGCATGAACGATATGCAGGGCATTCCGTCTTCGTCGGGGAAGAATGTCCCTGTCCGCGCCGCCAGAGCCATCGTACCGTGGTCATCGCTATGGTATGTAATCTGTGAACCGAGCGTGCCTTTCAGTAGGCGTTGTTCCAGCACCCACTGGCTCATTGTTAGCTCGGTGCACCATATTTGCTCATATTGGCGGCGCTCCTCCACGGTGATTGGTTCCTGTTCAAGGACCCAGTAATTCGCGGAGAGTGTGGAGGTCCACTCACCTCCTGGCGGAAGCGTATCCGTGATGTCACGTGTGTAAGTCAGCCCTTCCGTGTTGATCATGAAGGTATTGTGGAATTGGGCTGCTTCAGCGCTTTCCGCACTGGCCCGGCTCCTAGCACTCAACGGGCTCTCTACACGTGAGGTTCTGGATACACCTCCGCTCCTGCCGCTCCGCCTGATATTGGCCTCCATTGCTCTCAGGAATCCTGGATTCGGAGGCCCCGTTGCGGGTGACCCCGCTTTGGCGGCGGGAGCCGCTTCGGCGGGTGGCCCCGCTGCTGGGGGCCCCTGTGCTCGAAGCGTAGGCAGGATTGGCATCTGGATGCCTTGCTCTGGCGCTGGCCATGGGTGTGTTTGTGCAGCTGGGGCACGTGCGGATGGCTCCGCCGAGGCGGCTCGAGCCTCTAGTGCCTCCACTGCTTCCCGCAGCCGGCGCAGTTCCCGAGCATCCACCACATATCTTTCCTGCTGGCGCGCCTGTTCCGACTCAGCGTCGCGCTGTCCAGCATACGGAAAGTGTGCTGTGATTATGCCCGGCCCACGACATACAGCGCAGGGTGCCTCGTTTGGCGCACCTGGTCGCTGATTACGGACGTGCTGCTGTGCAACACGATCCCAGCATATATCGTGGAAGAAGTGCCCACACGCCAGTCTCCACACCGTGGTGCCCATCTCGTAGGGGTCCATACAGATTGGGCACTGTGTGAAGTTGTAGTCTGAAATGACTGGAGTAGGCACGTCAGGGCGTGTCCGAGCCTGACGCTCGAAGGTAGTTTCACCCTCCCGATATGGCGTCGGTGGTGGCAGTCTATCTGTCTGTTCAGCGGGTGGCCCCGCGCCTGCGGGTGTCCCCGCTTGGTTATCACGCTCGATCCTTCTCTGGATCGCGCGCTGTTGGCGCAGCCTAGCGTTGTCCCGAGCCTGCTGCCTAGATGCCAGTATCGCTTGCTGCGTGTTGTGCACGTCGCGAATGTAGTCTGGCATGCTGCCCAGAGCGGTTGGCACCGCGAGACCAGCTGGCTGAACTACGGTCTCGGGGTCCGTCGGCGTGGGCATGTAGGCGTAGTGCGGCATAGACTGCGCATCGACTGCTCGTGTATACTGCAAACGAAACATCTCATTGGCCAGATTTCGAGTGTATTCGTTTGCAGGTGGCCCCGCAATCATAGGAGTGTTATTCACCTGCGCGTAGTACTCCGGGTACATCGGCGCATCCATGGCCGGTGCCTCTGCTGGTCCATGATTATCCCATCCATATATTGGGTGTGATGCTATTCCTGGAATAAACACCTGTCGATATGGATTCGTGGGATCAGCATTTGGAGCGTCGTCAGAAGTCCAGCTCCAGAGAGGCCGAAAGTCGCCATGATTCGTAACATCTATGTTGCGGTTCCGCAACAGGCTGGGCACTCTATCAGCTTGTTGCTGCAAGAAGGTAGCCTGTGCTCTCAAGGTGGCCGCCCGACGTTCGTAGTCTGAGCCCTGCTGACCATCAGCGGGTGGCCCCGCACGTGCGGACGACTCCGCAGGCGTTCGCTCGGCGGGTGACCCCGCAGCCACCCCTCCTTCACTACCCCTCGGAGTGCCGAAGGGAGTGGTCGCCTGGAGTGCCGCTGCGAGCGTCGGATTCCCGCGAATCGCCTGGAGTCGTTGCCACAAGCTGTTTTCGCTCGTTTCGGACGGCGGAGTCCGATACGGCGAGCCACCATCTGATCCGCTCATGGGGACAAACCTCGCGCCTCCAGCTTGCTGCGGAGGGCGTTGTGGTTGTGTCCCTAGGATGCCGGGTGGCCCCGCAGGAGGGCGCAGGTTCCTCTGCTGTGCATCTTGGATACCTGCGTGCACCGCCCACGGGTCAGCTCGGTATAGCTGATCGGTCAGTCCAGAGACGTCAGCTGATGTCAAATGGCTGTTGAGAGCTTGGACCCAGGACTGCTGGTCCGGCCTCCAAGGAGATGCTACCGTCGCCACCGGTGTGACTACTTGCTGCCATGAACCGTCTGAAGTGTCTACTGCGGGTGTCCCCGCACCTGCGGGTGGCCTCGCTGCAGGCATAGCCTCGTCCTCCTGGGCATTCATCATGAGGACTGCCTGTGTTTCGAACGGTCGTGGAGCAACATCTTGCTCGGTCATGACCAAATTGAATGGACGACCTTCCGTCTTCATCCAACCCTTGAGGTACATGGCGTGATCTTCCATTACAGCCAGAGTTCTGTCACACATTTTGAGTGGCAGGTAGTCGTCAGTGCGAATCCTGTCTGCGGGTTGGCCCCGCTTCCGCGTCTTGTCATAAAACAGCGGATTGCTCCAGGCTTCGCCGACCCGATACTTCGCAATGCTCACGATCTGCATGATATGATCGGGCGGTATACGTCCATCGTGGCCCCTTGTCATGACTATGTCATTTGCTGATCTCCATAGAGAGAAGCCACTGGACAGCATTTTGTTGATGCTGCAGAATATGAGCACCTCCGAGTCAGGACGGATACCCGATTGTATCCTCTTGTCGCCCGGGAGGCAGGGGCAGCCATGCACAAATTGGCGCCCCCCCTTCCTCTTCGGGTTGTCCTGTGCGAGGCACGAAAGGCCATTGTCCAGAATGCTCTTGACATACTCCCACTTTGTCCCGTGGATGAAATATACCGGGTCGTCCGGTTCTTTCGCCCATGTTGTGATCGGCCTGAACAACGACTCGGGACAGTGGACGCCTGGACTGCTGTGGCCATTCGTAGCTCTGATGAAGTACTGTGGCCTGCGGTTCGTTGGTCGAAACCTTTGCGGCAGCAGCAGGCTATCATCAACGCACTTCATCTGGAGCCTGCCCTTCTGCATGCCGTGATGATCAATTATCTCACAGCAGTTTAGCAGCACCCAGTACACGAATGACGTGTGGGGCCTGCCCTTGATCAGCACTTCGTGCATGTCACGATAGTGTTTATACTGATCATTTTCCTTCCAGTTTGTCAGCAGATCGTCGATGACAACCCAGCCGTCGTACGGATCGAAAGTGCTGACCTTCTCGAAGTATCGATTGTGTTTGTCCTTATAATATGGACTGTGGCGCAGAGCCGTCGAAAACCAGATCGATATCTTGGTCATCTGCTCCTTACTCGGCAGGGTCGGATCAGCGCCATTCTGTTGCATGACCTTCAGGAGCGATTCTCTATGCTGCGCAACACGTAGTGGCGGCCTGTCTCGCAGCATGTTTCCCACTTTCTGTTGTTCGCGCTCCCAGTCATTCTGGCACTTGAAATTCCGACGAACCGGACAGTTGATGACTTCATATCGGTCCGTGTCGTCTGGAGTGACTCGTGGGTTGATTGGCTGCCTCGGCCCCTTGTCGTCAATGCCCTGCCAATACAACAGACATTCCAAGGGAATGGTCCTCAGAGCGGACAGTGTTGGTAATGCCGCCGGTGGCGCTTTAACGGCTGGCCCAGCTAATGCAGCTGGCGCCGCTTTAGCGGGTGGCCCCGCTAATGCGGCTGGCGCCGCTTTAGCGGGTGGCCCGCCAGAGCCTGCGGCTGACGAGGCAGCTCCTGCGGATGACTCCGCGCCAGGGTTCGGGTGACCTTTGTCAGTAGCTGCATCATCGGTTAACTTTTGTTGGTCGCCAAACTCTTTGAGGACTCTGAAACGCTCTTCTCTTGAGAGAGTACTTTCTGCGGGTGTCCCCGCTGTTGCGGCTGGCGCCGCTTTAGCGGGTGGCCCCGCAGAACCTTTGTCCTCCTTGGCCTTGGCGGCCTCTTCTGCCCGCACCGACTTCATCCCGGCTTCGGGCTTCGGCTGCGCTTTCATTCGTGCCGAGCCGGGTTGTGGTGTAAGGCGTGGCTGATGCAGCGTTGGAGTCCAGTCACCTCGGAAAGCTGCTTTAGGCTTGTCACGAACTTCATCCTTGACATCGCCTTGGGTCGCTGGAGGCATCGGGGTCGATGGTCCAGCAAAGACCTTCTTCCTCTCTGTCACCGATGGACCAGGAGGATCTGCCGGCTCAGGGTCGTCCGTCTTGGCGACCGCCCTGACCTTCGCCCGCCCCTGCGTGTCTTCGGGACTCTTGGACGAGTGCCTTTTTGCAGGAGTCGGTGACGATGAGGAGTCGGCTTTAGGTCTTGGAGGTGGTCTGCTGCCCTTGCCTGGTCGTGGACCAGGAGGGTCTCTCGGAGGGCCTTCTGGCTGGCCATGATCATGGATAACCTGCCTCATCTGGTCGATGTCGGCAACACCCTTTATGGCCAGCTTGTATTTGCCATTCTCATGGCGGTAGAGTACCCTCGTGCAGAACCACTTTTGCGCCGTAGAGCTGTAGTACCAGCAGGCGCTTCCGTCAGGGAACGGATTTTCTGAGCCATCTTCTGCCGCCCATTCCTCATTTAGTTCGGTTCGGTCAGTGCCGGCGGCAGAGGCAACATCTATCCATTCATCCTCCGCAGTTCCAGCGGCTGGTGGTGCTTCTGCGGGTGACCCCGCTTCCTTACTGGATTCTGCGGGTGACCCCGCTTCCCCACTGGGTTCTGCGGGTGACCCCGCTTCCCCACTGGATTCTGCGGGTGACCCCGCCTCCTTGTGGAATCGGCGGTTCCACTCCTTGAGGCGATGGTCATTGGGGAGCTTTGCCCAATTCTCCCTGACGGTGTTGGCCACTTCTTCGGTCATAGGGACGCGATCGGCCTCAGTGATGCGCTTCCCCCCTCCAGGAACCTCCTTGTTTGGGTCATGGACGTTGCCAGCGTCGTCTCCATGAGACCAATTCCACGGGGTCTCTCCGTGGTGAGGGCTCCTGGAAGGGCGGTCCATCGGACACCTGCGCATGTGGCCTTTAAAGGGCTCACACTGACACACCTGTTTTCTGTACGTTTTGCGGTCAGTGATGATCTCCTGCTTCTTCGCCCTTTTGTCCCAGGCCTCTGGCGTCTTGGTTTTGCCGCCCTTGGTACGGATTATTGCGCCAGTCTCGTCCCTTTTGGTGCAGTATTCCTTAGAATACCAATGCCGAAGAGTCTCCATAGAGTAGCCGGGGTACCATTTAATGTACCAATCCGGCACCTGCTGAGCAGATACTCCAACGGAGTGCTCAGTGCTATATGGGTAGCCCGATTCGTCGTGCGTAGGGCGTCTAGGAGCAGAGCGGCTCCTTCCGCGGGCTGGCCCCGCCGACGCACTACCATGTGTCACTGGCCTTTGATCGTCCTGCTCGGAGTCTCGGGGAGGCGACGGTCGCCTGTCCCTCTTGGCGTACCGCATTTCATCCGAGTCCTCTGAGCTGTCCTGGGCCATGAACACGTTTTGATACGGGCTCCTGAAGTATCCGATGTCATTTAACTGCTCCATCGAGAGGTCGTTAATATTCATTTGATCGCAACCTTGCATGAATACATCCATAGACCAAGCGGGTGGCCCCGCTGTTGTGTCTAGCATCTCCTCGGCGGGTGACCCCGCTAGAGCTTGGAGTGCTGTGAGCATCTGAGATGCTGACATGTTCGAATCCAAGTATGGACGTAGACGGGCAACTCCTGGGTGTGACAGCAGTTCGTTCATCGTCATCTGCTGCTGTGCTGGCGCACTCAAGAGTCGGATTGCTTCTGAAACCTGCTCTTGGAGCATGTCGTTATAATCTTCTTCGGATTCTTCGGAGTCGGAATACGCGGGATGGCCCCGCATTTCGTCATCGGCGTCTCCCATCTCCGAGCCAGCCCACGACGGATTTGGCAGCAACGGCATGCCAATCACTTGTGGGGCCAGCGCGGCGGTGAGTTCTTCCTCTGTTGCCGGGACAGTCTCGGCTTCGGAGACCTCGTCACCGGCGGGTGGCCCCGCTGGAAGACCGAACCAAGCATTGTACGCAATCTCATCGACCTCGTCCCAGCCGTGGAACTCGTCGAAGAGGGTCACTGCGTAGTCTTCCAGGGCCACAGTTGCTTCAGCATAGCGGGCCATCACGTAATACGTGGAGGAGCCCGCAGCGGGAGCCGCTTCTGGATTGACGTAAAACTCGTAGTCAATGTAATCTATGTCATCCATAAAAGAGTTTTGAGCCAAATGTACGGATCCCTTTCCTTTCCCCTTCGGGCATTGATCGCGCAAATGCTCTGTGCTACCGCAATTATGACACTTCATAGTGTTACCAGAAGCGTCCCTGGGGTTGCCCCTCCGCCCCTTTCCCTTACCGGAGGTCCGCCTGTGACCTCGACCTTTGCCTCCGATAAGAACTTCTTCAAAAGCCATATCAGTTAAGGACGTGAGGAAAGCAGTAATACCCCTACCATGCATACGGCGTCTGCGACCCCCTTTACCACGACCCTTTCCAAATTGTTTGAAATGTCGGCGTACTGCACGTCTCACCTTTCTGACTGGTTTCTTCATAAAGCGCCTCCAACGGCGTTTTGATTTGCGATAAGCCATAAAGGCGGCTTCCGCCCTTTGCTGTTCAGAAAGGTGAGTGTCGTCCGCTGGATAGTCATTACCAGCAGAGACTATTCCATTGTGCTCATCGTCAGATGAAGTATCTGTGTCAGTGCCAGATTCAAACGGTGAGGGTGGCTGAGACCATTGAGCGGATGACTCCGCTTGGCCCCAGAGGGTTGTGCCCGAGGGCGGGCTTGCAGTGTAGGCGGCGCCTGGCGAGTAGTTCGACCAGGCGTTCGCCTCAGCTGCCTCTGCCGATGCCTGGCCGGTCTGCCCTAAAAGGGCAGTGGCCTCGTTGGGCATATCGGCTGGGTCAGCCCAGGGATTTGGCTCGCCAGGACCAGCGGGTGACCCCGCAGTCGTGGCATAGACACCTGCATGTGAGTGGTGCCCTGTGAAGATACCCGCTATGTTGCCAGGAGAGCGCTCGGCAACATGTCCGTAGTTCCTCATCCTGGTCAGCAGCCTGTCATAGTCTGCTTGTGTTCGGGGCATCTGATGATTAAAGGGCTCAAGCAGGTGTTGGGCTCGTGACGCGCCAACGCCTAACGCTCTGAAGAGAATCAGCGTTAGGATCTGAAAGTTGGGGATGACAAAGCCAACAGAGTTAGCCTCGTCACGGGCCATCTCGAATCGAGCTAATACTGAGTCGATTCGCTCGCCCCTTTCGACGCGGAAGTCGATAAGGGCCGTGCCAGAGTTGAGCTGGCGCTCATCTTCCAGATTTTCAAATTTGGTGCTCAGTAAGTACAGTATGTAGGTTACTGCATCCGTTGGCTGTCCATTGACAGTTACACCATAATTGATGATCTGGGAGGGGACCTGCATGGCGATACGACGAGCCAGACCCTGAAGGCCTCGTTGTAGTGCTGCAGCTTGTTGTGGTGGTGTCATATTGCCGCTCGTTACGTTTAACCATGCATGTACTTCGCGAACATATTCGCGGAAAGGCGTAGTACCGGCAGGGTCCCATGTAGGGCCAGTAGTACGCGTGTCGTCCATCCCCTGCCGCATGTATCCCACAGCACATCCCATTATCACCCATAGAATGCCGAAGATAGTTATCTTGATCCAATGCATATGCATTTCGGCTTCGGTGATTGGTTTAGGCTGTGGTTTGTCAGGCTCTGGCGTGGTAGCCGTGAGGCGCCTGACCGGCACGGGATGCAGGTGGCCCCGCTGCGGGTAGCCCCGCAGGGTGACCACGTTCTCGATCGAGTTGCCGATTGGCATCTGGTGGAAGTCAGGAGTGAAGTAGCGCAGTGAAGTAGGAGAAAGCGTCTCGAGTTCGCGGGTTGACCCCGCTAGCTCGATCGCGGACTGGCTCCGCTCCTCGCAGAGCCGGCGCAACATGGTATTCCACCGTAGTAGTAGTCCACCAAGTTGTGCCGTGGATTACAGGAATCAGAGCGAGAGCCAGCCACACGAGAGTGTAGCCAGCTCCGCTACCAAGTCGAAAACAAGCTGGTAAGCTTAGGTATACAGTCCGCCTTAGGCGCTTCCATATCCCAGGCTTAGGCTCATAGCGCATGAGCAAGAGAGCGAGACGAAGCATGGGATCTGGAGTAAAGAGTAGGATGGGCATCGTCAATGGAAAAGGATGTTTTCCGATCTCGGATGCAAGTAGTGCGCCTCAGTGAGGCACAGTCACATATCTGGCCGGGCCCGGCTTGAGCCAGGCACGGCAGCGGTACATGCTCGATTTATATCTCGCCTTTAACCTTCTCCGTTTAAAGTAGGTCGCCCTGGCCTCCTCCGTCGCCGTCGTCGTCGTCATCGTCGGCGTCGGCGTCGGCGTTGGCGTCGACGGGGTCGGCGTCGCCGCCGTCGTCGGGGTCAGCGCCAGCGTCGGCGTCGGCGTCAGCGTCGGCGTGGGCGTCGTCGTCGGCGTCGGCGTCGGCGTCGGGGTCGGCGTCGGCGTCGGCGTCGGCGTCGGCGTCAGCGTCTGTGTCGGGGTCGGCATCGGCGTCAGCGTCGGCGTCGGCGTCGGCGCCCGCGTGCCGCCCGCACCGCGTGGACGTGCTGCCAACGGCGCGCCTTGCGGCCCAGGTGGCTGCGGCCAGGGGCAACGATAGGGGTGACAAGCATAGGGGAGGATGAATCGACCCCCAATGGCCCACTGATCTCCAAAACGGGACCGATAGCCCCACCCAGCCCAAGAACGTGTGGATTTGCTACCGGGGGCCCATCGCCGATCTATCGGCGATGTATTGCCGACTGGAGGACGATGTTTCCCGCCCTATGCCAGGGGCCACGAAGCGTGCAAAGAGTATGACAAACTGGGCGGGGGAACGCATGTGATTTCTGCCGCTTCTGCCTTCGGTGTAGTTCCCTATGGCGCCACGAAATATGCGATCGGTGGGTCACAACGGGCGGGGGGGGCGCATGTGATTCCTCCCGTTGCGGTCTTCGGTCACGCTTCGTGCGGGGCCACGAAGCGCATGCTGGGTGTGCCCAAACGGGCGGGAGGACACATGTGATTTCTACCACTGCCGCAAAGTGTGAGGGATGTGCCACACATGGCGCCCAGAGACGCATGTGATATCTGCCACCGACGCCTTCGGTAAGGCTCCCTCTGTGGTCACGAGGCGTGTGAAGGGCGTGCCAAAATGGGTGGGGGGGTCGCACATGAGTCCTGCCACTGAGGCCTTTGGTCAGGGTCCCTATCTCCCTACAGTGGCACGAAGCGTGTGAGGGGTGTGCCCACACGGGCCTGGGGACGTATGTGATTCTTGTCATTGCGGCTTTCGGAGCAACTCCTTGTAGGGCCACGAGGCGTGTGAAGGGTGTGCCAAACGGGCGGGGGGGCGCACGTGATTCCTGCCGCTGCGGCCTTCGGTAAGACTCCCTACGAGGCCGCGAAACGGGTGAGGAGCGTGCAAAAATGGGCGGGGGGCGCATGTGATTCCTGCCACTGCGGCCTCCCGTAACGCTTCCTGTGCGGCCACGAACCGTGCGAGGGGTGTGCCACAAATTTCGGGGGGACGCATGTGATTCCTGCCACTGCGGCCTTCGGTCAGGCTCCCTATGGGGCCACGAAGCGCGCGAGGAGGGGAGAAAGGGAGGAGAAGGGGGGGAAGGGGGAGTAGTAGGGAGAATCGAAGAGGAGGAAGGACGGAGGACGGAGGAAGGAAACGCGGGGCGATACGTATGCAAAATGGGGATCCATCACCACGTGATGGTTCGGATTATCCCGGCAAAGCAACCTAACAGCGATGTGCATTAGCATATCTGGAAGCATTCCCCTTAAGATTCAGGTGAGAATCCAGTTGTAGAATTCTGCCGTTCTCGCAGTCGCAGTCGCATTCGCAATGACAGTCGCAGTGGCAACGGCCTTAGGATCCTATGGAATCCTAAGGATTCCGAGGAATTCCTAAGGCATCCTTAGTCCTTAGGAATCCATAGGAATCCTTAGGAAACCTTAGGAATCCTTAGGAATCCTTAGGAATTGTGATTCCTAGGGATTCCTAAATGATTCCCGAGGAATCCTAAGGATTCCTAAGGATTCCTGAGGATGCTTAACTATGCCTACGGATTCCTGAGGATTCCTAAGAATTCCTATGGATTCCTAGGGATTCCTATGGATTCCTACGGATGCCTCAGCCTGCCTCAGTTTCAGCCTCAGCCTCAGCCTGCCTCGGCTTGCCTCAGCCTCAGCCTCAGCCTGCCTCGGCCTCAGCCTCAGCCTGCCTCAGCCTCAGCCTCAGCCTGCCTCGGCCTCAGCCTGCGTCAGCCTCAGCCTCAGCCTGCCTCAGCCTCAGCCTGCCTCAGCCTCAGCCTCAGCCTCAGCCTCAGCCTGCCTCGGCTTGCCTCAGCGTCAGCCTCAGCCTGCCTAGGCCTCAGCCTGCTCGGCCTCAGCCTGCCTCAGCCTCCCCTCCTCCCCCCCCTCCCCCTCCCTTCCCCCCCCCCCATTCAGCCTCACCTTGTCTCAGCTTCGGCCTGCCTCGGCCTCATCCTCAGCCTCAGCCTCAGCCAGCCTCAGCCTCGTCTCGGCCTGAGCCTGCCTCGGCCTCAGCCTCAGCCTGCCTCAGCCTCAGCCTGCCTCAGCCTCAGCCTCAGCCTCTGAGCTTCAGCCTGCCTCAGCCTCAGCCTGCCTCAGCCTCAGCCTCAGCCTGCCTCGGCCTCAGCCTCAGCCTGCCTCGGCCTCAGCCTCAGCCTGCCTCAGCCTCTGCCTCAGCCTGCCTCAGCCTCAGCCTGCATCGGCCTCAGCCTCAGCCTGCCTCAGCCTCAGCCTGCCTCAGCCTCAGCCACAGCCACAGCCTCAGCCTCAGCCTCAGCCTCAGCCTGTCTCGGCTTGCCTCAGCCTCGGCCTCAGCCTGCCTCGGCCTCAGCCTCAGCCTCAGCCTGCCTCAGCCTCAGCGTCAGCCTCTCAGCCTCAGCCTGCATCAGCCTCAGCCTCAGCCTCAGCCTGCCTCAGCCTCAGTCTCAGCCTGCCTCAGCCTCAGCCTGCCTCAGCCTCAGCCTCAGCCTGCCTCGGCCTCAGCCTGCGTTAGCCTCAGCCTCAGCCTGCCTCAGCCTCAGCCTGCCTCAGCCTCAGCCTCAGCCTGCCTCGGCGTGCCTCAGCCTCAGCCTCAGCCTGCCTCGGCCTCAGCCTGCCTCGGCCTCAGCCTGCCTCAGCTCGGGCATTCAAAATATGGCACAGGACTGGTCTTGTGGGAACACGAAGATCACAAAGTGGCCCACAGTTGGCTCCGGGTAATCAAAATATGGTACAAGAATGGTGTTCTGGGAACACGAAGAACACGACGTGGCCTACAGCTGGCTCCGGGCATTCACAGTATGTGGCCTGGGAATTGTGTTCTGGGAACATGAAGAACACGAAGTGGCCTACAGTTGGCTCCGGGCATTCAAAATGTGGCCTGGGAATGGTGTTCAGGGAAAACGAAGAACACGAAGTGGCCCACTGTTGGCTCCGGGGAATCGAAATATGGTACAGGAATGGTTTCTGGGAACACGAAGAACACGAAGTGGCCTACAGTTGGCTCCGGGCATTCAAAATGTGGCCTGGGAATGGTGTTCTGTTGGCTCCGGGCAGTCAAAATGTGGCTCCTGGCAATGCAAAAAGGGAGTCCCCGGATTCCCGCGGCACCCGGCCGGCATCTGCCCAGACCCCCCTGGGGAGTCATGATGCTCTCTTTTGAGACCACTAGAAACCTATCAGTCTTCGCTCTTAGGTTTCAAAGGCAGCAGGGTTTTCAAGACCACGACTTTTGCAACTGATAGAAGCGCATGTTGCGAGGCTTGTTCAGCCAGCGCGCGAGGCGCCCGCGGGGTTGGGTCCTATACCCCTGGCGACCCCAGGCTCACAAGTGAAGGCGGCGTGCAGCAGCAGCCAGATGCCCCAGCGGCGTACGGAGCCAGGCAGTGGGACAGGGCTGCGGGGGACGGGGCTCCTGGGTTCGAGCACTGAGCACGGACGGCCAGGTCCACGCAGTCCTCCCTGATGCAACTGCCTGCCAAGAGGCCCCCTGGCAAGGCACCCCGATGGCTCGCATGGCTGCCACTAACCTGGAGAATCTCGGGCTGCCGCTCCGCCCGGTAGCCGGGGAGCTGGGCCCGCAGGTCGGCGCGGCACCGCTGCCCCAGGAGGAGGTGGCCAGAAAGGCGGATAGAGGCGCATTCAATCGTCTGGTCAGCAGAGGCCCCTTCGCTCCCATCCGCCCGCCTTCTCCCGACAGTGGATCGGACGGCCCGCGTCCGCCGAGGGACGGAGACGGTGCCCCTAAAGAAGGCGGCCCCGCGACGGGCCTGGTCCAAGACGACGTCGGCGGTGACGACGGCCCTCCCCCACCTGGCTCACACGGTTCCCCCCGACCACAGCGGCCCTCGTCCGGGGAGCACTGGGGCTCCCGAGGAACCGGCGAATCCCCCGCACAAGACGCTGCCACGCTCAGCAGCGAGCCCAGTCCGTGCGGGGACGACGGCAGCGGGCATCTGAGCGCCTCTGGGGGTGGCGGGGATCCCCTGGGAGGTGATCCTGGGGGTGCTGAGGAAGGGGAAATCCCGGCAGGCACCGATCCCACAAACTGTCTCTGGGATAGCACCTGCATGAGTCGTCGTCGCGGTGGCTCCACTTCCCTGCATTGCAGCCACCACGTTTGCTCGATGCGCCCAGGCGGAGCGACGCGTAGAGTTCCAAAACAAAGGAATCCTCATCATTGCCCGCCCACTCGCTCACGGGAAGACTGGTCTTCCTCCTCAACATGCTGCTGCTTCTGCTCGTCCTCCTCCGCCTCCTCCTCCTCCTCTCCTCCTCCTCCTCCTCCTCCCTCCTCCTCCTCCTCCTCCTCCTCCTCCTCCTCCTCCTCCTCCTCCAAAAATCATCATCATCATCATCATCATCATCATCATCATCATCATCATCATCATCATCATCATCATCATCATCATCATCATCATCATCATCATCATCATTATCATCATCATCATCATCATCATCATCGTCAGCATCATCATCATCATCAGCATCATCAGCATCATCATCATCATCATCATCATCATCATCATCATCATCATCAGCATCATCATCATCATCATCATCATCAGCATCATCATGCATCATCATGATCATCATCATCATCATCATCAACATCATCATCATGATCATCATCATTTGCAGCAGCATCAGCATCAGCATCAGCAGCAGCATCAGCATCAGCATCAGCATCAGCATCAGCATCAGCATCAGCATCAGCATCATAATCATCATCATCATCATCATCATCATCATCATCATCATCATCATCATCATCATCATGCCACTCATCCCCCAGACGACGACGAAGACCACGGCAAGGAGGGCGAGGAGTAGGATCCGCAACAACAGCAGGAAGGTGCAGTGTTGGAGACCGAGCATTCTGACCTTATGATCCGTTTGGTTCAGTCTCCCTGAGACCTGCACGTGTTCTGAGACCTGTACGTGTTTTTCCTTGTCAAGCGCCACTTCGTATCAGTCCGCGGCATCGGCGAGAGGTAGCTCACCTTGCTGTCGAGCGTCTCGAGCCGAGTCACCTCTTACAATCACGCCAACTAGTTACACTAACACCAGTCCTGGCCGGGCCCGATCCTGGGCCCAGAAGTTACCTAGTGAGCCTGGCGGAGGTTGGCGTGTGTGTAAACCATTGCCGGCTTGAGAAAACCCTGGGCCTCCCTAGACTCAACTCTCTTGGGGGTGGCTGCTGCCGCCGGCTCCAGACATTCAGACGCCCGAACTGGATACGAAGAAAATGGGCAGGTTGCCCAACAAGAAATGTTGCCCCAAACCGACGGCGGCCGCTGTTGGGCAGGCGGCTCTGTGCCTCCAACGGGTATCGACCGCGACGACTCCAACAGCGGACCCTGCTCAGAATGAAAACAAGAACCGCTCTTGGACTCTGGGAGGGAGGGAGGGAGGGAGGGAGGGAGGGAGGGAGGGAGGGAGGGAGGGAGGAGGGGGAAGGGCATTCTGAGAAGAGGGGTGCTCCTCGGAGGCCTCCGGCCTTCCCCCCCTGCCCCCCCCCCTCTGCGCGTGGGCCGACCCCGGTGGAGCGCCCCCCCCCCGCTGGCGCCCTGACGAGTGGGGCAAAAAAAAACGATAGCGCCTTCCTCTTCTGTCACGAGACTGCCGCCTCGGCCCTCCTGGCCCCGCGGGTCCCTCCCAGCGGACTGGGAGGGACTCCTGCTCGGATGCTGCCAGAAGTGCCCCCCCTGGCCCCGGGGCGCCCGCGGCATTGCCGGGGAGGCCCTCACGGCCTCCGGAGCACGCCTCATGAGGCCCAGAGGGTCCCGGGGGGCTCCAGGGTTGAGCGAAGATCTGGGGGGCACCGTGGGCCAGAGGCACCTTCTAGCACCCCTCGATATATGTAGGGAGCCCACAAAGGACGTACGCGCCCAGCTATGTACATGAACACGGCCCCTCGATCCGCGAGACCGGCCGCGTCGTACGAACACTTGCGCAATGCGTACTCTCGAAACCAGCGTGGATTCATGTACATGTACGTCCTTCTTTCGCTCCTGAATATGGAGGGTTCTGGCAACCCTGAATCAAAAATTGCTGGCATCCTTTGGGGACGCACCTTTCTCTTCTGCCGGCTTCCGCCAGCCTTCCGCCGGCTTCCGCCGAGGAGGAGACGGCGATCCGCTCGATCCTCGGAGGCGAGGCCCTTTCTGGAACGCCCCCATTTCTGGAACGCCCCCTGCGGCGGCCCGTCGGTGGCTCGGCATCCTCGGCCTGCACGCCCGCCCTGCATGCCCGCCCCGCGCTACACCCCTGCTCAGAGTTACGGTGAGGGCTTTGGATGCAGTCAACCCGTATCATAAGGACGCACGATAAGGATGCAACGGCCTTGGGAGTCCATGCGCTGACACTTTGCGGGCGGGGCGCGGCTAGCGAAAGCGGCCAAGGATGGGCCGAAGGGGAAGGATGCAAGGGTGATCTTGGAAAGTTGCTCGTCCTTATTATGCAAGTTGCCGGTATCACCGCCGACCTCATCAGAGAAGGAATCCTCCAAGGTCTGAAGCCTCCGAGGCATATTCCTCAACCAACGCCACCACCGTAAGGACATCTCAAGCCAAGGAAGTGGACATCCATCGAGGCGTTGTCTTGCAGTCCATGTCTTGATATGCGCAGGTTCTACGGAGAAGGGAAGCTCCAAGAAGACGCCGAGGGTCTGGTCCAGAAAGTTGACGGGTGTACTCCCTGAACTTCTCCCGAGGTGCGTTCTGACTAGGATTTCGAGGCGAATCCAGCGGTGGCGACGAGGGTCGATCAGAAGGCCTAAAAATGCTAAAACGACGCCAAAGGGTAGCGGTATCGGTACCGCTTCCTACTCTAAGGTTGGCGCCCTCCTGACCGACAAGTGGGTGAGGAAGGGAGGGGGAGGGAGGGAGGGAGGGTGGGGAGGACCAGTGGAAGGGAGGACGAAGGGGAGGGGGAAGGGAAGGGAAGGGGGGAGCGTCAGAGCACCCCATCACGAGGCCCAGGGGTCCCCAGGAGCTCCAGACTGGAGCGAAGAGCTGGGGGCACCTTGGGCCAGGTGCAACTTCAGCAAACTCCGACGCGGGGAGGGAGGGAGGCCCCCATCTCCCCGCGTGCCCACGCCGCCGGGGGGAAGGGGTGAGCCGTGCCGCTGGCGCCCCCAAGGCGTTAGGTCTGCCGCCCCCCCCCCCCACTTGGCGTTCCAAGCTCGTCGCTGCTTAATGCTACAAAAGGGGGGGGGGACACTGGATCGTGGCAATTGGCTCCGTCAGGTATTCAGGTCAGTACGTTGGCACCCATCCCTACGGCCGTCTTCGTTGGCCGAGGGACCGTGGGGGATGGCGGGTGGGTGATTGCCTCCTCGACCCCCTCGGCGGGCCGCGGGCGCTGCAGCGGTGGACGCTGCGGGACAAGACGTCCCAGAGCGTGCGCAGCAGCACGAGGATGAGGAGGAGGAGGAGGAGGGAGGAAAGGGAGGAGGAGGAGGAGGAGGACGAGGAGGACGAAGAGGAGGGGGAAGATGGAGGGGGAAGTCGGAAGGGGAGGGCCGCATCCGACGGATCCTATCGCCTTCAGCTCGTCAGCCCGTCTGGGGGAGGAGGAGGAGGAGGAGGCAGGAGGAGAAGGCAGGATGCGGAGGGCCTCTTGCTCCAGCGACAGGCACGCCGAGCCGTTCGCGGAGGAGCGGCAGACGGAGCCGTCGAGGGCCTGGCTGCTGCTGCCCGGGCCCGACGGGCGGCTCGGCACCGAGGCCGAGGTGCGCACGCGGTGCACCGCCATGCTCGGCTCGGGGCTGAGGTGCGCTCCTGGCCGAGGGGTCGGGGGGGGGGGCACGGTCGACGACGTCTGTGGATGGGCGCTGCTCACGCCACCAGCGGGATTCCTCTCCCCTCCCTTGGGTGGCGCACGGTGCGATGGCGTCGGGTGGGGCCCCTCCCCCGGCTCTCCGCAGGGCATCCTGACTACCTACCAGACCACCCCAACCCAACCCGAAGACCCGAATTTGACCCGAATTTCGGGTTGGGGGGGGTACGGATACCATGTGTTTTTTTCAACGTTCCCCGACCCCCCCCCCACTGGAAATCGAGGATAAATTTGGGCCTTCGGGTTGGGTTGGGGTGGTTTGGTGGGTGGTGATATCCAGTGCCCTGTGGCGAGTGGCATCGGCGGTGCGCACCGCGGGTCTGCCCGAGTCTCGGCTCGCTATAAGGGACTCGGATCGGCGGGGCCGGGCTCGCCGGGGCTCGCCTCGCCAGGGCCTGGCTCGCGACTCGCCCGACTCGAGGCCGGGCGCATCGAGCCGGGCACATCGAGACTGGGCGCATCGGGCCGGGCGAATCGGGCCGGGCGAATCGAGACTCGGGCGAATCAAGCCCACGCCCCTGGCGGGCAGAACAACTTGGAGAGACCGAGAACTCGGGTTCGGGACCATCAGGAAGAGAACGAGACCCAATCTGAACTTTGACGCGGGCTCCCGCTGCAGACATCTCAAAAGAACTGGAACGTCAAATTCCAGGATGGGCTCGTCGAAAAGCGTCGGGAAACCAGAGTTCCAGCGAACTCGAGCCTTACGATTCCTCGAAAAGCTGCCCTCTGAGAGGACAGGGATGCGAGAAAGCTGCAGGCGTCGGCATCCGAGCCCTACCCCCACTATCCATCGGTTCTCCTGAATATATGGGAAGCGGGGGTAGGGTTCGGATGTCGCCGCGTTTTCGGCGAATTCCGAAACCTACCCCCGCCGCCCATCGAGTTGCCTGACTCGTTGATCGGCGAGGGGAGTGTGTTGGATTTCACTGTCGAAGCTTGACACTGGCTCTGAACGACCGAACTCGCACGGAGTTACTGCTTCCGTTTGCACGTTGCATGCGCCGCCTCTTATACCCTGTGGGGGCACCCCTAATAACAGCTGCTGCACTCGTGAAACTTGTGCAACTTGTTGTAAGGTCGCCGTCTCTGCTCAATCAGGATGTCTGGTCTAGGATATCAGAAGCATGCCAAGTTGTGGGTGCCAATTTGGGCTCACCTCAGGGCGTGCCCAAGAAGCTGAAGCCCAACGGAGTCTGCCCACCTGCCCAACGCTCAGATCCAAGCGACGTATAAACATCGCGACCACCAGTTGGTGGACGCGTTTGGCATCTGAAGGTCGTCTCCCGGCTCCAGGACCGTCAAGAAACGGCCCAGGATGAGACGCCTGTCCCTGGGAAGAGGCCGAGACCCCCAGGAGCCCACGTCACGAAAAAAACTGCGCCGTCGGATGAGACGGAACAAGCACCCCGACAGGCGAAGCCCTTCTAGCTTCTAGCTTCTAGCAAACGGACCTACAGGAAGGAATCGAGCAGGGCAGGGCTGTTTGGCAAGAGCCCAGGACTATTCCCTGAGATCCGACGACGCGAAAGTACTGCAACATCGTGAAAAATTACGGCCAGAACCCCGGACCCCACCTTTCTGCTACATTGTTCGAGCCGGATCCATCTGTGAGGGTCCTGGGGGCCCGAAACCTTGCGAAAACGCGCGACTCAAAAAAACAGCGACGCCAGGATCTCAGGGTGCTCGGTCAACGCCAGCTATGGGGGTCGGGGTGATTTCGTCGTTTTGTCGCACCTTGAGCTCCAGCGGCGTCCAGCTCGGGCACGGCCATGCGGAAGGCACGGGCCCGCGGTCGACCAGCCACTCCCAAAGGAACGGGGGCCTCCCCAAGATGGGGCGGGACCCGGGCGGGGTCGGAGGGTCGCACCACATCGCCGATGCATCTGCGATGCGTCGGCGTGGAGAACACCGAGCCCCAGATCGAGTCGCATCGCTCATGCACCGGGCGGTGCGGTGAGATCGCTGGGCCCGATGGGTCCTGGGCCCATCCGGGCTTGAAACGCTCCCGAAGCTCTGGAGCGTCCGCTCCCAGACATCCAGCGTCTTGACGTTTCAGTCCCAGGCCCCCCGAGGTCTCGCGACCCCTTCCCCAGCGCTGGCCTTACACCCCGAGGCGTTTCTCTCGACGGCCCCGCGAGGGCCCCGCGAGGGCCCCTGGAGGCCGAAAGCGGCCAAGAACCGGCCGTCGTGACGTTTGCATCACGCTGATAGGCAACGCCAGGGGGGCATAGGCTCATGAAGGGGCCCTGGGGCACACAAACAAAGATGCACAAATAACAAGATTCCCCCTATTTTCCCGTGTGTTCTGGGGTTTTGTCTTCCCCCCCACTTCCCATCTTTGCCCATCTTTTCCTGGGGATCGACGATTGTGTCTGTGTGTGTTTCTTCCCCTCCTGAGCTCGGGGGGGGGGCACGCATCGACCCCCGATCGCCAAGCGATCGACGACTGCGCCCCCTCTGAGCCGTCCCCCCCTCACGTTGAGGCGAGCATGTCGGGGCTTGGTTGACCCTGGGCGCGCGCCCTAATTACACGTCGTTCATTTCTAATCGTGCTCATTTCTTATTGTGCTCGTCTCCAAGTGTTCCTGGCCCCCCAAAAAATCAAAGAACTTTCGGAGACCTAGACATGAACAATGTGTACCCCCCCCCTTGGCCCTTGGGGGTGGCCCGCCGACCGCGGAGCTGGGAGGGGCTGGCGGGGTTGCTGTGCGGGCCGGCTGGGCCGCGCGCCGCGACGGCCTCGGCGAGACCGCCGTCCGGGCCGGTCAGGGACAGGCGGCGCTGCGCCCGCAGCTCCTGCGGCGGCTTCAAGGTGCCCGACACGGCTGCCGCTGCAGTCAGAACCGATACGGTGGGGGCGTTGGATAAGGAACCCTTCGATAAGGAATCCAGGGTCTGGAAGCCCGTGGAATGCCAATCGAAGCTTGGTCATGGATATCACCGCCGCCCTCATCAGATAAGGAATCCTCCAGGGTCTGGCGCCTCTTGGGCACGTTCCTTAACCAACGCCCCGACCGTAGCAGTGAGGCGCGGCAGGGATGCGGGGGCCTTGAAAACTGATGGCGTTGATGCGCGATGAGGCT
>CAUYUJ010020726.1:0-47500 GCA_963575745.1 Prorocentrum cordatum | reverse complement strand
CACGATCGCATCGACTGCTCAAACTCATCCGACTTGACAAGCAGCCAATTACACCAGAAAACCACGCCAACTGATCATAAACACAACACTGGGCAGGTATAGAGGCTGCCCCCGTCATACCTTTTTCCGATCTGGACTGGTTTGAAAGGCAGCTCGGAAACTTTCCCGACGACTTGATGCAAGACGTACCATTCCAACTGTCAGATGCGCCTACTGTCGCTGCAGTGGAGTGCGTCTGCTGGCTTGCCAAGTGCGCCGCTGCGGGTGCGGACGGCGTCTCGGGCGCCATGGCCAAGAAGCTGTTTAAACCTGTGGCGTATCACATCCTGCCCGTGGTCGTCGAGTCCTTCCTCACGGTGCAGGAACCATTGCAGTGGAAAACGGGGTTACTACTGGGCGCGATTCAGAACAAAAAAAAATCCTGGGGACCGCCGGGGCCCGTAGAATAGTGGGCCCATCACACGTGGGCAAACGGTCTGGGGCTCTTCTCAGGGCGGATATAGCCCTGTCCTTGCCGGCCCACACTGGGCCAAGACAACATGGAGGTGTTGCTGGACTTGGTGTGGACCTGGAGCTCTGGAGCTTTGACTGTTCCAACAGCGTGCTAAAGCTCGGAATATCACGGCGTTCTTCCTCCCCCTACTAGACGCCGTTCAGGCTTTTTTTTCCAAGGCGGCGAGAGAGCTGGTCTCCCGCACTGCAGGTACCGACGAAGCTATCGCCTATATCGTCCGCCAAGCTGGCCTTCCCCCTCAAGCACGACATGAGCTCGCCGACTTCATCAAAAGCCATCCCCCCATCTTCGGGGCCACCCCCAGCATGCCCAAGAGGTTACATGCCCAGCTCGCCGACGCCTACGGTTCCACTTGGTGTACTCTTCCAGGGGGAAATTCGCTCGCGTTTCCTATGATAGGCTCTGGTACAGGCCAGCAGTTGTGGGATCTTGTTTTAAAATTACGTCATGGAGGGTATCATAAGGAAAAGTCCAGGACATGTTGTTGCACAGTGAGGTTGAGATTCGGCACCTTATGGCCACTGGAGGCACCTTACACGCCAACACGCAGAGGGGCATCACCTATCATTTTTTTTTCACACTCGCCGGTGCCTCCCCATCGCGTCGGCGCTCTCACGCCACCGGGCGGTCCACTAAGCTGCCCAGTCTGCGATCATAGCAGTTGCAGAAATCAAGGGCTTGAGAGAACAAGCGCGAAGACCCTGGAGCACGAAAACCCTGGAGCGATCGAGGTGGGGCAAGCATGATGCGTCCTGCCAGGCTCGTAGCCTCACCGTCCGGCCTTCATAGTTGCCCACAGGATGGCGCACGCCTCAGGCAGTCGCACGTGCGTCACTTACACATGCGCCACCCACATGGGCAGAGGGCGACGTCTGGATCCAGATAGCACAATACACACGTATCTCGAGTCAACGGCCATGTTCCAGCTTCAAAGCACTATACCGCTGCGCGAGTGAAAGCTTAAACGGGCCACCGCGCGCGGCACGCGAACAAAAGCAACGTGAAAAAAATTTAACGAGTGCTGACGGCAAAACTCCACAACCTTCAGATCCAGGATTGCACCGCAATGCACACAGTCTACATCAACCAGTCAGCACTCATTATTTTTCGCTACTAGGCCCTGGTAGGATCATACCAGAAGCCACGCAAGCAATTCTCTACACAGCAGACCGTCGGTGGACAGAGCTGCTTCTTGAAATGCCAGCAGGATAACTGAAGAAGGGGACTGACCTGGGTACTCATTCGGGCGGTCTCCTGCGCCCCCACCACCGCCACCACTCAACACGACCGGCAACAAGTACGATTGCTGCTAGCTGTGCAAGTCCAGCCCCATGAATTCGCCGGCGTTGCAGTTGGAAGAACATGGCTCTACAGGCGCACGTGCGCCTCAGTTCCAGCCGCTGCTCACCTGCATCTGATACAACATCGCGGGAGTAACGGCATCGTTGGTGTACTGCATCTTCGCCGGCGAGGTGAGCGACCGCTGCCACCTGTGCGCCCACAGCATGTCCTCGGCGCCTTCCTCGAACGGGTCGGCCCCGAACGAAGACCCATCGCCCCACGCCTCGCTTGAGGGCTTAGCGTCGTTGACTGGCAAGAACACCGGGTCGGACAAGCTGCCGTACAGAGCTGCCCTCGAGATGCCAACCTCTTCCTTGCCGAAATACCCATCGCCGAAGGCGAGTGCGGCCGCCTGACTCTGGCTCCATACCATCATCGCGGCAGACTGCTCCGCCAAGGCGGCAGCCACGCGTTGCCGCGCCTCCGCCTGCAACGCCGCGCCTGTGGCTGCCACCCGCGCCTGTGGCGGCTTTGGCTGGTTCGGCTTGCCGTGGTTGGGCGCCCCAGCGCCCTCGCCACTGTGCACGCCCCCGCAGAACACGCAGAAGCGGGCCGACACCAGCTTCGGAGGCACCCGCTTCCCGCACCAGACACAGAAGCGCTTCGTGGCAGCGGACTCCTCGTTCTCCGCCTCCGCCTTCACCTCGGGCTCTGGCTCTGACATGCTGCCGACGGGCGACGAAGACGCCTTCCGGCGCGCCGCGACCTGCGTCGGCTGCGGCAGCGGGAGCCCAGGCGGGCCGGCAAGCCCGATCTGATGCTTCTTGTGGTCGTCCTTGCCGCTGTCGGAGCTCTGGGGGGATCCGAGGCCTTCTTTCGGGACAGGCAGGCCTGGCGGACAGGCCAGGTCATCCTCGAACGCGGGCACGGGCGAGGAGGACGGCACCTCGCCAGCGTCCTCCACAGCGGAAGTCGTCGGCAACATTCCTCCGAACTCAGCGGAAGCCGTCCGAAGGAAGGGCTGACCTATTGCGCACTCATAAAAACTCTTGAGCCAAAATGGCTACGGAAGGGGCATCACCTTTCATGGGCACTCTATGGATCTTTCTTTCGATGACGATGCCTTGTGCATGCTTATGGGCAAGGCCACGCGCATGCTCCGATTTGCTCCGCTCATTGCCGCCACTGCGTTTGACACTTTTGTCGAGCACGGTATGCCATTGCACACCGCCAAGGGCAGGAGCGCCGTGCTCTCTCCGTCTCGAGACAAGGGCTCCAAAGGAGCTGAGTTGAATCGTTGGAGGGATCTTCGAGGTGAAATCGCTGTCCCTACTCGTCTGCTAGGATCGATCACCCTGTTCGCGGTTCGGGAATGCACGATCTTGGGTACGGTTCTAAATGGAGGAACATCCCTGGGTCCAGAGCTGGCGCACAGTACGCAAACCAGCATGCCTCCTTGGAAAGCCCTACGAGTTCTTAAGGTTCCAGATCTAGACAGATCCATCGGCCGCATACTCGTGAACTCGCTCATGTGCTCGAGCATGCTTTTCAGTGCAGGCCAGAGCTGACCCCTAGACAGCAGGCTTCTCTTTCCAACGACTCGGTGCGGATGTACCGAACAGTGGTGCGCAGGCCAAGAGAGACGACACAGCAGCTCCCAATCATCACATCCTTGCTCAAGTTGAACGGCCATGTCTCGAGGCTGCTGTAGCTGCACACCGTCTCCGCATGTTGGTCGTTTCCAGCATGCTGGGCCAGATCATACGGTGGCTCTAGCAAGAACGTGTTCTCTGAAGCCATGACGTCTTGGGTTCACCAGGTGCCTGCGGACCTCCATTGGGTCAAGAAATTTGATCACACGCATAATAACATGCCGGACCCTGCAGAGGATCTGTATGCTTGGGAAGCCAGGGTTAGGCAATCGGCGCTGGACTAGAAAAACGCACGGTCAGGTTAGCTCTTCGGTCCCAGGTCGAATACTCGGACCGTATCGTGGCCACCGAAATCACCGAGGAAATCATTTTCGAGGAGTTGTTCGAGGCTGGTGTCCCTCGGCCCGTGCATGACGATGCTCACCCGATACGAGACGCCCAGGTCTCCGAGGCCCCCAAGTATTCATGTATGTGGTGTGTAGCCTCCTCCACGGGACGGAAGGGGCTCAAACAACAGATTGTTAAACACCATCGCTCTTTTATCCAGCAGGTTAAGTGGGTACTGGGAGATACGGCTACGTGCGGCATGTGTCACATGAGATTTGCTTCCTTGGAGCCTTGACAGAACACATAGCCTTCGACTCGCCCAAGTGTGCCGTATCCCTCTTAGGCGAGCCACGCGAGTGCGCAGCGGAGGCATGCCAGTCTCTGAGCAGTACTGATCATGAGGCGGCCCGTCAGCAACGAGTGGCTGGACGGGGCCGCTGGCGGCCAGTATATCCTGCAGTCCGACAGCCAGGAACACACACACACACCATTTCAGAAGGACGTCGTGTCTCAGCTCACGGTGGAGGAGGCTAGGGATATTCTGGCCTTGGAGGATTACGCTCTCTCTCTCCTGAGGCGGCCCGGCAGTGTCTGGAAGTAGCTAGGCCCCCCCCTCCTCAGGCTCCTCCTCGTCCTGATGATCGATTCTGGCCCTTTCGGCCTCGGGATTCCTCTGGGGCAGCCGCTTCAACGCTGCCTTTCCAGGTCAAGAGGCTGGAGCTGTTCGTGCCCCACTGATCTTCTGGAGTGAGGAGGTCCGGGGATATACACTTTCATCTTGAATGTGCTTGGCCGTCCACGGCCTGTGTCACATACCGTCTCTCCGTGGGTGTGGCGATGGACCCAGAGCGCGGCGGTCTCACGCGAGCTCAGGCCATTAAGGGATGGATAGGACATGTGCGTGCCAGAAGGGTCCTTAATTGGGGGGGGTGGCCCTGCGAAACGTGGAGTGCGGCTCGTTGGTACGAAGGCCCCCCCCCTTGCGAACCCAAGAGCGTATGCCCTCCCTTCCTACCTACGTAATACCCCTGGCGGGGGCAATTGCTCCCATGGCCCAGGCTCTCACAAGAGCCTCTTAGGCAAAGCTACTAACGGCTTATGTAGCATCTCTGCCAGGAAGACATACTCGTCTGGCCTATCCGAGGCGATCGCGACCAGCATTGCAGACTCCTTGCGAGATCTGATTGCTGACAATGAGGCCGATTCGGATGTTGTTTTCGGGATCGTTTTTTCCTGCCTGACCTGGGGGGCCAAACTCTTGCTGAGGCTCCTGACGTTGCGCTTCGACGTCGCAAGGGTCGCGCAGCCGACCCTGAGAGAGAGAGAGAGAGAGACTCCGAATTCAGGTTCCTGGCCCTCCCAACCCAGATCCGGCGCAGTAACCTGAGACCAGCGCCCCTGCCCCGCCCGACGAGGTCGAGGCTTCAGACAAGCAGGCCTACCTGAACCCTCCAGGACCAGGAGGCGGCACATTTCTGGTCTACTCCACTCTCTTCTCTTCCTCGTCCTGACCCCTCGTCTTCCCCGCCTCTTCCTCCTCCCCCGTCCTGGCCGAGGCTCAGCTTGCCTTCCTCAGGCTTAAGCGCGTGGCCGCCTCGCGCCAAGAAGGCGGCCAGGCTTCTCGCGCACTGCGCGCTCTGGACCGCACCAGGCGGATAACTTCGAGGCTCCATCTTCTTTCCCGCCACCTGCCCTTTGGGGGATCTTGGGTGGAGGAGCGGATCTTCCTCTTTGATCGATGTTCAATATTGTGACGAACGATGTCGCTCTGGCCTGGTTCCAGGCCGCCATCGGTCTTTCCACTAGTCTGTCAGATCGGTACCGAGCACGCCCAGCGCGAAGCCGTCGTCGAGCGAGAGAGCGTCCCCCCCTTACTCCTCATCGGTCCTCCTCGTCATCCCAAGTTCCTCTTCCTCCTCCTCCTCCTCGTCTTCCGCATCCCCGTCCATCTCCTCCTTGCGTTGACGTCCGCATTGAAAGACGCCGAGGAGAGAAGATGCGCCTACAAAATAACCCATGAAGCCTCCAAGACGGCCTGAGAACGGCCAAAGAGGGCCTCTAGACCGTCAAAGACGGCCACGATGGCCCCAGAACGGCAAAGAAAACCCAGTGACGGCCACAGGGGGCCCCAAGACTGCTCCAACGGATTCCCAAAACTGCCCCAGAGGAGCGCCCTAAAAGTTGCCAAGGAGCGCTTTAAAAACTGCCTAAGAGCGCCTAAGAAGCTGCCAAGGTGCGCCTGAAAAGCTGCCAAGGAACGCTTGTAAAGCTGCAAAGAAGCAAACTGCCAAGGAGCGCCTGAAATGCTGCTAAGAGGCGCCTGAAAAAGACTGCCAATGAGCGCCCTAAAAGCGGCCGGAGAGCGCCTTAACGCTGCCAGAGAACGTTTTAAAAGCTGCCAAGGAACGCCTTTAAAGCTGCCAAGGAGCCTTCGAAGCTGCCAACGGGCGCCTGAAAAGCTGCCAGGGCGCGCCTGAAAAGCTGCCACGGAGCGCTTGAAAAAGATTGCGAAGCTTGTAAAGCCTCAGAATCCTCGGAACCTACAGCCGAGGAGTGGACCAATTCACTGGGAAGTGGACCAATTTACTGGGAAACGGATTGTTTCTGGGGTCGCCCTGCATGTGGGACTGCTGTCTCCCACACAACCCCAAACAGGACAACAAGAACGCGCTCTGACACTTGTATCCGCCTTGATCTAGCATGCGCCCCAGTGCACGAGCCCGGCCCCCAAGAGAATTCAAGCCACATACCGGCGCCACAACGCGAGCGCGTCGAAACCCTTCAACAACCAATGGCAGTCGAAGTATTTCAAAATATAGCTTATCAAAGAAGATGACCAAACAAAGCTGGCCAGCGAAAAGGCGGCACGTTGTTTGAACTTCAGCGCCCGCGCACTTCCTTATCACCCGCTCCAGCGCCATCGCATCACCGCTGCTATCGTCAACACCAACCGCTGCCAATGCCGCCATCATCAGCAGAATCACCTGCATCACCGGCACATGAACATTATCATCGCCATCGTCGTCACCAACATCGGCGTCGGCGTCATCATTGGCCTCGCAGTCATCATCACCATCATCATCATCATCATCATCATCATCATCATCATCATCACCATCACCATCACCATCACCATCACCATCATCATCATCATCATCATCATCATCATCATCATCATCATCATCATCATCATCATCATCATCATCATCATCGTCACCACCATCAACATCATCAGCGTCAGCATCATCAGCATCGCTACCACCATCGCTACTGTCATCATCGTTGCCGCACTTCTCGACATCATGACACCGCACCCGCCCGAGTCATCGACCCGCACTGCCCACGCGCCATCGTGACCTCTGATACGCGTTTTGCAATTCCCAACGGCAAGCGCCACCGCGGCCGCACCAGTTGTGTCAAAGAAGCTGGTCGATCTGGGCATGAGCTTGCGCGCGCCAGCGCGGCCGCAGAGATGCCCCAGCCAGCGCCAAGCACATCCGTCATCATGGCCGCATGGGTGTTGCAAAACAAGTTGCGAGAGGTAGGGTGGGATGCTTGCGGGAGCAGTGTAGTTGACAACTCACACTTTGTAACGATCAATTGCACCACATAACCACAAAAGCTGCACGCCAAGAATGCAATAGAACATTGTTTGGGGTCCATGCTTAAGAACATGTTTTCATGGCATTCCACGATTACAAACCAATCCAATTCCCAATGGGCATCATTGTACGCAACAGTCGTGCAGCGCATTCGCAAACACAGCGGTGACGAAGAAGGGACCAAACGTGTTCCCACTCTGATTTCCAACGATGTTGCTTACATCCCTGCTCGATTTACGTGAGCTGGGGAGCGCACGTGTCTCTTGGGTGCACTCATGAAAAAGTATCTGCGCTGGCGAGGCGGACGCTTACGAGGCCAGAGCCCTGTGCCTCCACAACTCTGTCCCAGAGCGTCTGTGCGTAACCCGGACCCTTCGCCAAACTCCAAAAACTCTCTTTCGCAGGACCCTGCAGCTTCGGAGCAGCAAAGGATCCTGCGTGCGTGTTTGGGAAAATCCTTGCATTGCGTTCGGAAGCCACGTGTTCCCGACTGCTTCAGGGATGCTTCGCGGAAGTCTGGGGAACGCCTCGGGAGCTCTACGGTCGGACCTTGGACAGAGGAGTATCCTTCGAGAACATCAGGCCTTCGCCAGCCAAAACAACCCAAACCAGAAGACCATAGGACAGGAAGAATCTATTGACACAACGTGCTATTGATACGTTCCGGAAATTGTGGGATTTCTAACAACCTTCTCGCGGGGTACACCTGGCGTCGAGGTTTGTCTACTCTGGCTGGCGCCGCTGGTCAGTCAGCCATTCGCAATCGAGTGGTCGCCCGTAAAAGGGCTATTTGGCAATTGCTGACCCCCCCCTCTCGTTGCCGAGCGCGGAGGGGACGGTGGCGCACCGTCCCATCGCCCGCCGCCGCGCACCGCGCGCCTCGGCGGATTCCCAAAGACCTGGCAAGGCAAAGCATGCTCGACTCTGGAAAATTCCCCGGGGGTAAAATTGAACAAATCTGGGAACATGTTTGAACATGTCCGGCCTACTTTTTGAAATGTTCCGGGATCGTTTTAAAAAATTTCCGGGATCAATTTTGAAAAATTCCGGAATCAATTTTGAAAATTTCCGGATTTCGGAACTCTTCAGATGTCCTGCGCGGCGGGCGCATTCCACCCCTCAAAACTGTTGTTTGAAAATTTCCGGGCTTCTTTTTGAAAAATTCCGGAACCGCTTGCGCGGAAAAAAAGCGGAAGCGTTTTCTGACACACTCTACAATCCAGAAATAATGTCCGGGCGGTCCGACGGGCGCGGCCGGCTGATTCACGCGCCGCGCCGCGCGCGATTGGGCGCAGCGCGCGCCGCGCGTTGCACCCGCGAACAGCACTCGAAGGGGCTACCTCGAAAACAGCGCCACGGCAGCTGCGACTCGCGGACTCCCCAAAAGCAACACAGCATGCAGCTTGGAATCTTCGAAGGCGCTCCGGTGCGCGAAAAACGCACCGCGAACATCACGCAAAAAACCTGCGCGACGGAATGCGCTCGACCATTCGTCCCTGGAGCCCCCGCGGAAGAACAGGAAAACCTGGAAATCTAGAAAACTATCAATATCAATACTTCATGCTCCTCTGAGACCACTCGAGGGTACCCTCCCCTAGGATGCACAAGAACATCCAACAAGCACGAAGAACATTGGGGCACCCTCCCCGAACCGACCTCGATCTTATACCTCGGTCCGACCGTACCGAAGACTGCAGAAGCCCAGCGGTCACGGTGCAGCAGAGTCGTCGGTCCCCGACTTGGGGTCCGGGAGCCTCCCGAGACCTCAGAGAGCGGAGATCCTCCAGAGCTACCCAGCAGCGCCGCGACCCTCTCCTTCGATCAAGCACTGCACCGCTGCTCAGGCTCACGAGAATCCTACGCTAAGAAAAATCGGCTTCACTTCAAGCGTGCTCATAAACTGGGATCCAGGTCGGGACATACGAACATTCCGAGAAGAAGCTCTAAGAGAACGCCCAGGGTCCAGTCAAAATTCTTGGTCCTCTTGAGCAAAATCTGGAGCCCAAAAATCTGGAGCAAAATCTGGAGCCCAAAAAGATTTCGGATGGGTGTAACCTCCTCTTTAGGCGTAGTGCAGGGTTGGTGGGAAACGCACGACCGGCAACAATGCCCAGTCTCGTGACCGGCGACCCTTGCGGATCGACCCCCGGCAGGAAGCAGAGAGATGGGGTCATGAGTTCTAGTAGGGTCTTTTTTTCACAGCGGTGCGATTTGGATTGCGCCTCGTGAGTGTCCTTCCCATGGGCCCCAGCGCAGGAGAAGGGCCCTGGGAGGGAGTGAACGCCCGCGATGACGTCGCCGCCGCGCTGAGGCGGTAAGAACCTGCCGTGGGATGGGTGGGCCTTGCTGTGAAAGAGGAGAGGGTCGCAGGCCGCGGCGCCCGTGGGCATGCTTCAGGGGGACGGAGGAGGGCGAGGGGGAAAGGAAAGGGGAGGAGAGGGAGGAGGGGGAAGAGGAGTAGCGTCCGTCCCTGTCGCATCTGTGCTACCCTGCCGCAGGCCTGCAGCGCCTCCAGTTGAGAGGCACTCAGCCAAGAGGGCTGAATCTGGGGGGCGCGAAACTAACGATACCGCCGCCGCTACTCCCTGGACCTCTCCCGGGATGCATTCTGACCAGGATCTCGGGTGACGATAGCTCTCCAGGCCGAGCAGCGGCATCGGGTATATATCTTTCTTGGGCTAGCCGCGGGAGCGTTCGGTCGTCGCAAAGCAAAAGGAGAAAGAGGGTCGCGGCGCCTCTGCGCGATCTGCAGGGCCACCTTCCTGCGAGGGTCCCGTGCGTTGACCTTGCGCTCCCGGCGTCGTGCTCGGCAGCGTACCTCCACACGCGTGAGCTGAATCGGTATTGTGCCGAGCGGTCATCCTCCGGACCATCGTCACCACCGCCGCCATGATCATCAGAATCACCACGGCAACCCACCACCATCACCGCAACCACCACCATGACAACCATTACAAGCACAAACATCACCATCAATATCAGACCGCAATCATCACCACCATCGTCATTCGCATCATCGCCATCGCTCCTCCCGATGACGTAGCCATCTCCTCTCCCATCCCTATCCAACTCCCGTTCATGTCCCCTTCATCGTCCTTTTCCTCACCCGCCTCCATCACCCCTCCTTCCGTCCCCCTCTTACATCATCCATCCTCCTGCTACTCCTCATCCTCCTCCTCCTCCTCCTGCTCCTCCTACCCCGCCTCCTCCTCCTCCTTCCGCCTGCTCCTCCACCTCATCCTCCTGTTTCTTCTCCTCCTCCTCCTCCTGCTAAACATCATCACCATCACCATCACCACTACCATCAGCACCACCACTACTACTACTACTACTACTACTACTACTACTACTACTACTACTACTACTACTGCTGCTACTACTACTACTACTACGACTACTACGACTACTACGACTACTACGACTACTACGACTACTACTACTACTACTACTACTACTACTACTACTACTACTACTACTACTACTACTACTACTACTACTACTACTACTACTACTACTACTACTACTACTACTACTACTACTACTACTACTACTACTACTACTACTACTACTACTACACTACTACTTACTACTACTACTACGACTACTACGACTACTACGACTACGACTACTACTACTACTACTACTACTACTACTACTACTACTACTACTACTACTACTACTACTACGACTACTACTACTACTACTACGACTACTACGACTACTACTACTACTACTACTATACTACTACTACTACTACTACTACTACTACTACTACTACTACTACTACTACTACTACTACTACTACTACTACTACTACTCTACTACTATACTACTACGACTACTACGACTACTACTACTACGACTACTACGACTACTACGACTACTACTACTACTACTACTACTACTACTACTACTACTACTACTACTACTACGACTACGACTACGACTACGACTACGACTACTACTACTACTACCCACTACGACTACTATGACTACTGGTGCTACCACGACTACTACGACCACGACTAAAACTACGACTACTCATTCATACAGGCGGCCGAAGCCTGCTCGTCAGGAAGATTGAGGGCGGCGGCGATATTCTGCCAGACGCTGGGCCGTTTCAGCCACACTTACATACAGACCGCAAGGCAGGCGCTGTTACTCTACCGAACGCAGGGGTGTTCCACCCCCCCCCCCCAAAAAAAAAATGTGCCTCGTGCTGGCAGCAGCTTTCGAGTTTGAGTATCACGCCTGCTTCTTATGTGAAAACAATTCGAGCACGGCAGCAGCGAGCCGCCAGTGCCGCTGACAGTGCTCAGGTGCCACCCTAGCAAGTAGGAGGGGTAGACTCCCCCGTGCCTTTCCGAAGCGGACTCGGGGACTCTGGCGGAGGCAATACGAAGGGGGGTGACACATGCAGCACGGTCAACGGTCAACGGTGGCTTGGCCGAAACAGCGAGGTATCCTTAAGTTACACAAAATGGCGCGCATAGTTCACAGCATGCGCGGCCCTCGACTGCGCACGCATCAGCGACTTACATTACTACTTTTGCGAAGCGACTACTCGTAACACATTACCCCTGCTACTCCAACTCCTGATACCATGGAGACTAATATCAATACGAATGCGACTACTAATCAGATTACTCCTACTGGTGGTGATGTTGACGGTGGCACTACTACCAGCACAACTTCCGCAACACTACCATCACCAACGGCGCTGCCCCTCCCAGGGGCGCCTGTGGAAGCTGATGGCCATGTTGCAACTGCTCCTCCGGCTGAACGGGCACCAATGGCCCGTCCCCTCCCCCTCCTCTTACATCCCTGACTGTTCCTCCCCTCCGCCCCAGCCTTTTTATGCCGAGGGACGGTCGCAGGCCAGAGCGACCGAGTACGCTCGGTGTGGCCAGGCTCTCAAGAACTGTGGGAGGCGACGGCCAGCCCGAGCCCGAGCCCGAGCCCGACGACCCCCGCACAGCCGGCGGGGACCAGGCAGTGTCCGCAAAGGTGGCGCTACGAACGTGGGGATCGGCGATGCCGGATGCGAGAACGTGGTGGCCAGCACCGTCCGCCGCATGGGGGGAAGAGCGAGGCCGGCGTCTCATGCCACGGCACGAGGCTGCGGCGGCAGTGGATGTCAAGAGATGGTGTCCAGCATCTTCAGCTGCAGCGGCTCTCCTGTCTCGGACCATGGGTTGCGACTGTACACCACGCGAAATGGTTAAGAAATCATAGGTTAAGAAATTCATGGTCTCAGAACTTGAATAAAAAACCAACATTTCTATCAAACTCTTAGGATTTACATTGAAACGTTAAGAATAATCGAGACTCTGGCCGAAAACTTAAGTTTTCTTAAGCATCGCCTAAGGTGTAGGCCATGCGAGCAGGCAGCGTGCCGCTCGGCTTCTCGAGGCGGGAGGCGGCGAAGGGCTCGGGGCGCCGACCCTCGGGAAGCGGGAACGTGGCTGGCGTGCCGCACAGCAGCTCTTGACCGCAGGTGCCGCTGGAGAGAGAGAGAGAATCCCTCCTCCTCCTCCTCCTCCTCCTCCTCCTCCTCCTCCTCCTCCTCCTCCTCCTCCTCCTCCTCCTCCAGGGCGGGGGCCGGGGAGCCCACGGAAGACGCACGCGCACAGCCACGGTGCACGGACACGGCCCAACATGTCCGCGAGCCCAGCCTCGTGCTACGGAAGCTGGGTCGGCGTTGGACACACAGCGTGCGACGTCGATCTCCGAAAAGCACGCCATCCCCCTGCCATGGGCTTCGTCTGTGCACTCTCCCAGGGTGGGGGGACCGCGTGTGATGAGCGGGCCAACGGCACCACATCGCACCCTATCTGTCCAACGCCAAACGTATCCTCGAAACAGCACGGACATGCATGTGCACGCACGACTTGTTGTCGCTGGGTTCGCCTGCTAGAGGCCACCGCGGCAACCTCGCTGGGGAACGCCCACTGGGAACAGGGCGTGGCAGGTTTTCACACGGCGCCCCGCGGGCTCGCTCATCGGCGTGCAGTCGGCAGCTGCATCCCGCCTCCTCCTCCTCCAGCTCCTCCTCCTCCTCCTCCTCCTCCTCCTTTTTCTCCTCCTCCTCCTCCTCCTCCTCCTCCTCCTCCTCCTCCTCCTCATCATCATCATCATCATCATCATCATCATCATCATCATCATCATCATCATCATCATCATCATCATCATCATCATCATCATCATCATCATCATCATCATCATCATCATCGGCAGCAGCAGCAGCATCAGCATCAGCATCAGCATCAGCATCAGCATCAGCAGCATCAGCATCAGCATCAGCATCAGCATCATCATTCATCATCACCACCACCACCATCATCATCATCACCACCATCACCATCACCATCACCATCACCATCACCATCACCATCACCATCACCATCATCATCATCATCATCATCATCATCATCATCATACGTTTCTTTCTCCTCCTCCTCCTCGTCCTCCCCCTCCTCCTCATCCTCATCCGTTGCCTTCTCCCGAAAAACATGGTGGTGATGATTACGATGGTGGTGATGGAGACGATGGTGATGATTATGCTGTGAAGGATAGGGTAACGGTAGCGGTTGTCGCGATGATGAGTTGAATGATGGCGGCGGAAGTTGAGGAACAAATTGTAAGGATACTGGTGATTGCGATGGTGCTGATGGCGATGGTGGGAATCAAAATTACAATGCTGATGGAGATGCCGAAGACGATGCTGATGCGAATGCGGCTGCTGATGAAGCTGATGATACTAAGGTGATGATGCGGCTGATGCTGCGCATACGTCACGAAAAGACCAATAAGTGCAGCTGGCAACACAAATGGAAGGAATCAGAACCGGCAAAGATGTTGGGCGAGTGAACATCACATCATCCTGCGCCCGCGCGAAATCAAAACAGAAGCGACCCAAGCCCCGAAGGAACCAACACAACGATTCTGCCATGCCCTTGGAAACTGAAACCAATGGGCCAGCCACCGAAGCCACAACAACAAACGCAAAGGCTGGCCCCAATAAGTTTACAAATTGGCAGGATAACTAAAATAACCAACGACCAGTACTACTACCACGACCAGTCTCACTACCACTACCAACACCACTACCGCTACTACTACCAGCAGTAGAAACAGCACCAGTACCGGCGGCGACAACGACGAGGAGGACCACGACGACAGGCGACTGCGACGACGACAACAACAACGACAACGACGATGACGACCACGACAACGCCGACGACGACGACGACAACCACTACGGCGACGACGACGGCGACGACGACGACGTCTACGGCGACGACGACGGCGACTCGGCGACGACGGGCGGCGGCGGCAACGACGACCACCAAAGCATGCTGGACAATGTGCCTGCGAACACCGCACCATGCCTGTGGGGAAGCAGGGACGCCAGCACACACACACACACACACACCCCGCGTACGTTCGGAACCGTTGCGGGAGGGAGAGGGGGGGACGACCTCCCATGTCGGACGTTCATCTGGAGGGCTCTTCGGGCCCCAGAACCATCTGAACCAGACGAAATTCGAAGACGGTTGCCATCATGCTCTTCCTATTCCTACCGTGCGTTTATGTGACACTGGTGAATCGAACAGCAACGATACCATTATTCATGTCATCGTTGCTACTACGATCTGCTGTTGGGGTGGTTGGGCAGGTCTCTCCACGGGCCAGGCCGCGCACGAGCACCCACCCTCGGCCGGGTCTCCTCGCCCGTGATGGTCAACCCTTCCTCGCCTTGCCATCGAAGAGGGGTGGCGGTGAAAGCAAGAAACGTACCCCTCATATTTTCGGGGGACACCTAAGTTCGGAGGGCCAAAACCAGTAGGAAGGAGGGCTCTGCTGTGCAGATGTGTCCAACGAAACTGCCCATATGTTTCACGAGATCCTAAAGAACCAGTGGACCTAAGGTAGACTACGAATGAATGGTATTATTAGAGGTCGGGGGTCGGTGTTGTATCATGCTTAATGAGGCGGGGCACGCGCCAGGCTCCGTCACCGGAGGGTGGCATTCGCGAGCGGCGCAAGGACTGCGCGGACCAGCGACGACCCGGGCCGGCGCAAGGACGGGAGGAAGACAGCACTGCATGAGCAGAAGCTTTCGGAGCTCCACGCGGAGTTCTCGGATCGACGCTGCAGCCCCCTGGCGGCGCCTCTAGTGCCCCTCCCTGGCGCGCTCCCCGAGCCAGGGAGGGGGGGCAGCGCCGATCCAAAAAGTCCGCGCGGGTGTCCGAACAATTAACTATGTTCATCACGAGCGGCAGACATGTCCGTATCCACACCCTCGCGGTCTGATCCCGCGGACACGCGGTCGCGCGGGTACGTTTTGCGCGGGGCGTCCAAAAAAAAAACGCCCTGCATCTGCGGGATCGCGGCCCAGGGTCCCGGCCCGCGAGGCCGCGGACACGGATATGTTTTTCACCCACGAGGGAAGGGATGGCGGCGACAACGACAAATCGTGATGCATCTTCGGGGGACCTCGTCTGTCCCGTCGCGCTAGACTTCACGTGTCGAATCCGCGTCGAATTCGTGTCAAACGCGGCGAACCCGTGTCGGGTCCAAGTCGAATTCAGGTCGAATTCACGTCGAACCCACGTCGAAGTACAAGAACAAAGTGTCATTCACAGGACAGGAGAGGCCCCCCGAAGATGCAACATACGACAAGGAATGGAAGGGAAAAGCCAGGATTGGGGGGACAGAAAAGTGCCGATCCCGCTGCTCCCCGGACCTCTCCTGGGAAGGGGGCGTTCAGACCAGAAGTTCGCTGAGAACCCAGCCGCGGCGACGAGAGCTCGCCAGGACGAGAAGCTGCACGTCCGTACCCCTCCCCTCTCCGAGAGGCGGGGGGAGCGGCGGGGGAGGCAGCACAGCCGGGGAGACAGCGCGACGGACGCGCACTGCGCGCCCCGGCGACCAGGTGCGCTCCGCGCCCGGCGGCTGCCCACCTGCAAAAGAGGCCTCCCGAGAATGCTTTCCGAGCAGACGGGATCGGAGGACCGCGCCGCTCCGCCCATGGCATCGGAGATGCCTCGGCGAGGCGGCGCCATCCTCCGACCCCTATCTGCCCGGACCCCGCTTCTGCGAGCAGGTGGGATCGGGGGATCGCGCCGCTCCGCCGATGCATCGGAGATGCAGCGGTGCGGCGGCGCCATCCTCCGACCCCGTCTCCACCCGGACCCCGCTTCTGAGGCCCGGACCTTTTTTTTCTACCGCCCGAAGCGAGTGCCAGGAAAACTGCGGAGCCCGCCGCGCACCCGAGGGCCCGCAGAGCGTGCGCACGCGCGCCCTGTCGTGGCGCGTGCGCGCGCCGGGCCTCTTTCGGAGCCCCCATGGGAGCACCTCCCAAGAAGCCCGCAACGAGGACGCGGACGCGCCCTGGGGCGATCAAGGATTGGCTCAAAGTCGCCGACGAGTGCAGACATCGGCGGCTCCGAAGGGTGCGGTCTGCAACGGGTGTGGCTTGCAACATGCCCCTCGGGGGGCACCCTGGGGGGCGGGGCAAGACCTCGACAGAGTTCTCCGCCGCGCCCCGAGGCGGCCCGACGAAGACAGCGTCGTGCCCTCCAGGCCCCAACGGTGCCGCCCGCAGACCACACCCTGGCGTAACCACACCCCTCGTGATCGCCGAGGATAATCGGGGAGCGAGGACAGCAGGAATGGAGCTACCAACCCAGTGCAGGTCGTCGGGGAGCACCAGCAGGTCGGCGAGTCCGCCACGCGCGCTGCACCAAAAAAAAATCCGCAGCGCCTGGGCAGACGCGCTGGCGCGAGGCAAGGACGAGGCCAGGCAGAGGCCGCCGAGCTGCTCATGAGCTGGGGCAGTGCGCGCCCGGTGGCCCCAGCTCCTGCCCCCGCGCGACGCAGACGCGGTCAGCAGCCGCCAGGCCCTCGCTGCACGCTCCAGCACAAGGGCCAGCACGGCAGCTTCGTGCCGTGACGAGCCTGGCGCTGGTTTCTGACACCGCGGGGACCGCTCAACCTCGAGCGATGGGCGGCTTCCCGAGCGCCACACCGTGCCAGCTAGACCGACTCTGGGCCACCGGCGGCGTTCGACCTTGCATGCCCGCGGTGAGGTTGCCGACGCGTCGACACGACGCGAGCCTGCCGTGCCACGTCCCAAAGGATCCCGTGCTCGCGGCAGGCGAGTTTTGCGGTGGGCCAGCAGGTGGCGCCCCTCCCCTTTGTCTCTCCTACCTGCTCCCCGAAGTCGTCGTCGTCGCCGTCGTCGTCGTCGTCGTCGTCGCCGTCGGCGTCGTCGTCGTCGTCGTCGTCGCCGTCGTCGTCGTCGTCGTCGTCGTCGTCGTCGTCGTCATCGTCGTCGTCGGCGGCGGCGGCGGCGGCGGCGTCGTGGTTGTCGTTCCCACTGCGCGCCCTACGTGCCAGCCCCCCTGCTGAGTGCGGAGCCGAAAGACTCCAGGTGCCAGACGCGACACTAAACTACAATACATGTCAACTCATCAGAAGCTCATTGACCTGTAACTGAGCTTGGCCGACATCGGACGCACCTGCAGGTACGAGCTGCGCACTGAGAGAACGACTAAAAGAGCCGCACTGGATCGCCTCGAGTCTGTCCCGCGCGGCGGCGAAGAAGGATGAGGAGAAAGAGAAGCAAGCATACACCCTGCGAAATGCTTTAGAAATCATGGGTTCAGAAATTCATCGTCTCAGAATTTGAATCAAAGCCCAGAATGTCTGTTCAAATCTTGGGATTTGCATTGAAACATTAAGAATCATCAAGACTCTGGCCGAAAACCTGGGCATTCTTAAGCATCGCCTAGAGCATACGACGGCGAAACGTGCACGCGGGAGGCCCAGGCCGGCGGGACGAAGCGGGCGGGCGGGCGAGAGAGAAGAGACAGAGGGAAGACGGCAAGCCGGGGAGCAGGAGGGGAGAAGGCGGAGCGTTTCGGGAGTCCCCTTTGGCGTGTATAGCTTCAGCGATCGCGAATCTGTTCGACACTCATGCTGCCTTCGGTGCTCGTGCTGGCCCAGGGCACGACAGCTCCACCGTTCACGCACCCGTTCGGCACTCCTTGCGCAGTCGGTATGCCTGCTGGCTGGAGCCACAAACGCTTTCATGCCGTCCCTCCTGCCGCCCCGGGGGGGAGGGGAGGGGAGGCCGGGGTCGGCGAAGGCCGCGAAGACCTGACCGTGCGTGGGCGTGCAGGGCCGCCGCCTGCCGCCGCGGCGGCGGGCCGAACTCGATGCGGGGCTGCTGCGCCCCCGCCGCGCCGCGGAGGCGTCGCCCGTGCGCACTCCCACGATCGGCGACGCGCAGGAGTGCCCCTACAGTCGAGGCGTTGACCTAAGGAACCCTAAAGAAGGAACGAGGCCCCTTTGTTCCATGAGTCGAACTTCGATGTCGCATCGAAAACCTAGGGAACATCCAAGGCAAGCTGCGAAACAATCAAGGAACACGGGGCCCCTCCCCAGCGAAAAGGGTTCCTTCTTCAGGGCCCCGACTGTAGGCAAGAGTGACCTTTGGTGCGCGGCTTCAGGGTGTCGCGGGCCCGACGGCGCAGTCCGCTGCTGTCGCATCGCGTTCAGCCAGCTGGGCACCCCAAATGTTCCCGCCGCACCGGAGGTCACCCTGGCGACAGGTCGCTCGTACGCGTCGCCGACACGATCGCAACGCGTAGTTCTGGGAGCAACGCTGGCGTGTGCAAGAGCCGCAGCCTGTCTGTGCTGCCTGTCTGCAGAAACTCCGCCGCCGAGCCTCAGGCACAGAGTGGGGCGTCCTCGGGTCCTCGGGAGCCTTTCGTCCGGGATGTTGGGAATTGCAGATACAGCGGACACGAACGATCAGACATTTTGCTCCAAAAAACTGGAGGCACATGTTCATCCCTTGGGGTCTTGGGAAGCACCCGAGCGTAGATGGGTCCCTGTGGCCAAACGTGGGATAAGACATCTCCGTGGGGCACCAGCTGGGTTCCCCTTTGCTTTCGTGCGCTGTGCCTGGAAATGTCTGTCACTGTCACAATAAGTATGCTTTGTTCTCTGGCCAATCTTATTTATGGGGCTCATTTACGTCCGTCAACCCTTCCCAGCAGCATGTCTAAGGCTGGGGCCTCCGCCTCTTCCACCGAAAAATAATTCCTCAAAGTCGTCATCGACAAGGTTGGCTAGCCATGAGGAAATTCCCTGTCCATGTAGCGCCCATTATGACGGTCCTTACTTTTGCAATAACATACACGGCGCGCTGCTCGCCTGAATCTCCTACCGGGTTTTCTCACATGTAGCCTCCCCCGGCGTTTAGCACTACGATCGTTTAAGTATAAGTATTGTGCAGCGTGCTCCTCGTTGGCCGGTAGGTGGGACCAATCGCTTTCATCAATGCCATCAGAGGAGCATGCGTCCGTGCCTTTTCCTGGATCAAAAGGTGAATCGACTTGTTTGTTGTTCTGCGAGAAAGCGTGGTCCACCGCCGTTTTACTATGGAGAATTCCCCCCTTCTTCCTCCGGAAATCGCCCCCCCCCCCCCCCCCTTTCGAAAATCCCCCCCTGCTGGACCCCGCCCCCCCTTCCTCCCTGCACCCCCCCCCCCCTAACCCCTCCCCCACCCCCCTCCGGAAAACTGGGGGGTCACGACCGGTTCGAACACCCCCCCCCTCCAGAAAACTGGGGGGGGTCACTACCGGAACCCCCACCCCCTTGTCACCGCCAGCAAACGACTCCCAGGTCCCCACCACTGTCCGCACCACATCTCCCACCAATGTCCCCAGCACCACTGTCCCTACCACCACTGTCCCTACTGTTCCTACCACCGTCCCCACTGTCCCCACCAGGGCCCCCACCACTGTCGCACTGTCCTCACTGTCCCCACCAGTGTTCCACCATGGTCCCACTCTCCCCACTTTCCCCACGGTCCCCACCACTGTCCCACTGTCCCCACTGTCCCCACTGTCCCCACTGTCCCACTGCCCCCGCCGCTGTCCCACTGAGCCGTCCCACTGTCCCCACCACTGTCCCCACTGTCCCCACCACTGTCCCCACTGTACCTCAGCCCCATTGTCCCACCACCGTCCTCGCCACCGCCCTCACCACTGTCCCCAACACCATTGTTCCGACCACCACCGTCCCCACCACTGTCCCACAGCCCCCACCGCTGTCCCAGTACCCCCACCACTGTCCAACTGTCCCGAGGAGCGGGAATCGTTTGCTCGCGGCGAAGGGGAAGGGGGAGGGGTTCGAACCGGTAGTGACCCCCCCCTTCTCATGATGGACTGGGGGGGGTTCTCGAACTGGTAGTGACCCCCCCCGGTTTTCGAGAGGGGGGGGGACGGGTTGGGAACCCCCAGTGACACCCCCCGGTTTTCCGCCAGCAGCGGTAGAACACGCTCTTCCTGTTCTGCTGAGCACCAAAAGGCGGTTGTGGAAATTAGGTGATGACCCGCTGGCTGCGGTAGCAGCCGACCAATTTGTGGTTGTATCGGCCGAGTTGTGTGGTGCCGGCTGCATGGCCTAGGGGCGTCGTGGTTCCGTTTGGCTCCTGATCGCTTCAAAAGTTACTTGATGGCGCGGACGGCGTGCCGCTGACGTCGGCATGGAAAGCCCCGGTCGCCCTGCCACTGAAGATCCCCCCGATGTTTGCAAGTGGGCGCCCATCTAGGTGTCCATAGCTGCGCATCCGCCCCAATAGTTGATCCACTGATGTTGCGTTCTGGGCATATTGTAATTAAGGTCCCGTAGGAGCTGGGATGCTCGAGAGGTGCCAACTCCCAATGCTCGGAGCAACAGGACCGTCAGGATCTGAAAGTTTGGGATGTTGAGCCCTTCTGAGTCGGCTTCCCGCTTTGCCAGTTCGAATCGGGGCAGTACCGAGACGATACGTTCGCCCCGCTCGACCCTGAAGTCGACGAGGGCTGTGCCTGAGATGAGCTGTCGATCATCCTCGAGACGTTCGAATTTGGTGCTGAGGAGAAATATGATGTAGGGAACTCCGTCGGCACGTTGGCTTTGTAGGAGTGTTTCGTCCAATTTCTCCCCGTTGCATGCATCCGGTAGCTTGGCTAAGACAAACCCATATGATGCCCAAAACGGTGACCTTGCTGTAGTGTATGTTCATGTCGGTATTAGTGGTGTCGTGGTCGTCATGTTTGTAGGCTTATGTGTCCGTCAGCCTATCTTGAATGTGGGCGGACGTAGCCATCTGCCTTCGGATAGGCGTTGGGTGCGCGTTGGTAGCGTGCCCGTATGTGCGCTGTAGGGAGATGGCGTGAGTCAGAGAGGTACAAAGTGGTTGATGGTAGGTAGGAGCGCAAGTGCATATGGTCGCGGCACAAACGTGAAGGCCCACGTGGCCGCCGGCAGGTGTGATGTCTCGTGTGGGCCAGCTTCTTGGCTCTGACCCCCGAAGGGAAACTGGCACAGCACGATGTACCTGGACGCCAGAACTGTCCGGGATCACTGCGGTCCGGGGTACATCCGGTTGGGGCCCCCGCGGCGCGACTCTGTAGTTACCCCTGACTGCCCCCAGCCCTGATAACTCGGGAGGGTTCGACGCGCGAGCTATCCGGGACAACTGCGGTCTAAGGTAACTCCTGTTTGGGCCCCCACGGCGAGAATCTGTAGTTACCCCAGACCGCCCCCAGCCCTGATCACTCGGGAGGGTTAGACGCGCGAGCTATGCGGGATAACTGCGGTCTAAGGTAACTCCTGCTTGGGCCCCCAAGGCGAGAATCTGTTGTTGCCCCAGACCGCCCCCCGCCATGATGGCTCGGGGCTCTGGCGTACCACCCTACACGTAGTCTAACCACCCTGTGCCGTGGAATACCGGCATTAGGGCCAGAGCCAGCCACGTGAAGAGGAGGCCAACTCCGCTACCAAGTCGACACATGCATGGTAAGCGGTACCAGACCTTACGCCTTGAGCGTACCATAGTACCCCAATAGCTGATGCGTGGAAGACATGGAAGACGAGGGCGCGTCGTCGAAGGAAGTGGACGTCTCCTTGTTCCGCTGCTCGGAACGATTGTGCCTCACTTGTGAAGCAAGCAACTTGATCGGCGCCGGTGGAGCACAAGCGGCGTCGGGACGCGGGCGCGTGGCTCGTATCTCGCCTATGACCTCCGTTCAAAGTCAGGAGGGCCCCGAGAGGGCCCAGGAGCGCCCCAAGACGCCCAAGACGGAATCAAGACAGCCCAAGAAGAGGCTCCAAGACGGCCCCAGAGGACCCCAAGAGGACCCCCACACAAGGGTCCGAAGGTGCAAAATCATTGATTCCCCGATGGTGACTCTTCTCGCATTTTCGTGCTTCCTGCGCTCCAGGACGGCCGAAGAGGCCCCAAAGATCGCTCCAAGAAGGCCCAATGAAGCCCCCAAGGGGGCCCCTACCTGACAGTTCGAGCCCTCCGCCCCAAGAGGGCCCCCGGGAAGGACAGCGGACCCCAAGAGGCCCCGAGGGGCTCCCCAGACGCCCTTAAAGGCCCCCGACAGGCCCCCGAAAACACTCCCGAGAGGCCCCCGAAAAGCAACCCGAGAGACCCTTACGTGCATCCACGAGGCCTCTGACCCACCACACGGGCACGCCGGTGGGATGGGCCGAAGGCCACTGGATCCACCGCCCCCCGTGGCTTGCCACTGGCTCTCGCCCCGGCGCCGCGCATGTTCGCTTTGAACATTGCAAGAGCTTCACCGATGGACGGCGGGTCATTTTCAAAGTGTGGCTCTTGCCTCGGCGCCGCGCACATTCGTCTTAATTTGAGGGAGTTTCTGTGGAACTCACGTCATCCTCACCCCCGGCGCGAAGAGCACGAGTCCAGAGCGGCCTCCGGCACCGTTTCCGGACAGATCCGCTGGATCCGGTGGATCCGCCGACGAATCCCAAACCGGCGCCCTCGCTTGAGACATCCTCGCAAAACGGGCCCCGGGAGAGATGCCCAGAGGAGCCCAGAGCGGCCTCCGGCACCGTTTCCGGACGGATCCGCTGGATCCGGTGGATCCGCCGACGAATCCCAAACTGGCGCCCTCGCTTGAGACATCCTCACAAAACCGGCCCCGGGGGAGGTGCCCAGAGGAGCCCAGAGCGGCCTCCGGCACTGTTTCCGGACGGATCCGCTGGATCCGCTGGATCCGGTGACGAATCCCAAACCGGCGCCCTCGCCTGAGACATCCTCACAAAACGGGCCCCGGGGGGGATGCCCAGAGGAGCCCAGAGCGGCCTCCGGCACCGTTTCCGGACGGATCCGCCGCTGGATCCGCTGGATCCGGTGACGAATCCCAAACCGGCGCCCTCGCCTGAGACATCCTCACAAAACGGGCCCCGGGGGGGATGCCCAGAGGAGCCCAGAGCGGCCTCCGGCACCGTTTCCGGACGGATCCGCTGGATCCGCTGGATCCGGTGACGAATCCCAAACCGGCGCCCTCGCCTGAGACATCCTCACAAAACGGGCCCCGGGGGGGATGCCCAGAGGAGCCCAGAGCGGCCTCCGGCACCGTTTCCGGACGGATCCGCTGGATCCGGTGGATCGGACGAATCCCAAACCGGCGCCCTCGCCTGAGACATCTCACAAAACGGGCCCCGGGGGAGATGCCCAGAGGAGCCCAGAGCGGCCTCCGGCACCGTTTCCGGACGGATCCGCTGGATCTGGTGGATCCGCCGACGAATCCCAAACCGGCGCCGTCGCCTGAGACATCCTCACAAAACGAGCCCCGGGGAGGATGCCCAGAGGAGCCCAGACCCAGAGGTCCACAGGGACTGTTTTATAGTTCTTACATATAGCTACTGTTCAGGAGCTATTTCATAATAGTCTTTCTGTTTGTATGTATGCTAAGCACGCACAGGTATAGTCATGAAACGCGCAACGGTACACGAACAACCACCAACACACGACGATGAAGCGGAGGAGGCCGATCATCAACGCATAGATAAAAAAAAACATGGATTGATTGGGTCAGCGGTGTTTCAAACAGATAGCAGCGCTGCACGTCCGCCGCGTGACCTTGCTCAGCGCGCGGTCGAGCTCGCGATGGTTGTATTTCGCACCGAAAGAACGAAATATCACCACAATACTATACACATGTCCTAAACACAATCGGGGATGCGCCGTTCGCGAGTATAATGCTGCGGACACGGGCGAGTATGTATGCGCAACTATTAATCTGGTAGCCAGGGGATGTCTCAAGCGAAACGTTTCCTTTTTTCTGTGTGCCCCAAATTTCATCGCATGGTGGCCCCATGGGTTGGCCGAGGTGCGCTAACATCTTCGCGCCATTTGTTAATTTCGTCGCCCTCGCGCCGTCTCCTCTGTACCCTCGGGAGCTCTGCTTTCTGCTAGAGCGCACCTGAAATTTCTCAAACCTGGCGCGCAGCACGCCCATCGTCAGGCCGTCGACGCTGCTGTCGATCGACAGTGTTGAAATCTTGTGTTCGACTCTATGTTCGCCGTCCTCGTCGTCATCATTGCTGTCGTTTCGCCGTCCGCGATCGCCCCTGTCGTCGCGTGGTCGCAGTCGATGTCTCGAATTTGTTCCATCGCCGATTAGTCGTTATCGCGCAGTCCGTCGTCGACCTACGCTGGGCAGCTGCAGTCGTTCCCTCAGGAGCCCCCTCGAACAGGCGTTCCCTCAAGCGCTCCGTCAGGCGCTCCATCAGGCGCCCCGTCAAGCTCCCTCAGGCGTTCCTCCTCATCCTCCTCGTCCTCCTCCACCTCCTCCTCCTCATCCTACACCTCCCTCCTCCTCATCATCCTGCTTTTCCTCCTCCTCCTCCTCCTCCTCCTCCTCCTCCTCCTCCTCCTCCTCCTCCTCCTCCCCTCCGCTATATCCTCCTCTTGCTCCTCCTCCTCGTCCTTCATCTCCTCCTCCTCCTCCTCCTCCTCCTCTTCCTCCTCCTCCTCCTCCTCCTCCCCTCGTTTCCCCTCGCACTCATCGCGGCTGACGTTCTGGCAGGGTGGTAAGGTAGCTGAGAATGAAGATGCGGACGAGGATGAGAAGATTGAGGGTCAGCGGAAGAAGGAGGCGGAGGACTTTCAGCAAGCCCATGTCCCTCCCGTTCGCCATGCCCTTCCCCCCGCATGTTCTGAGCGCCGCCTGAAGTGGGCAAGGGGAGGAGGGGGGAGGGCGAGTTCTGATCTGATGTCAGCTGGTTCGGCTAGTGGTTTTCGCCATGTCTGGCGGTTCAGCCCGTGAAACCCTTGTACTGAACTCAGACCTTCTACGAATGATCGGCGAAAGTGCGAGGGTGAGCGTTCGCGGTGCATTGGCAGATGCCAGGCAGGAGATGAGTTTCGTGAAAGCTTGTTCCGTTTTGAGGCCCTTGGGACGGGCACTTAACAAATGAGGGGGGGGGGCTTAACACATGAAAGGGGTACGTTTATTTTGCGTTCGGGAAGGCCAGAGGTGGACCAGGCTCGTGATCGCGCCCCTGTAAACGAAGAGGCGGCACAAACTATCGAGGGGTGGCATCGCGGGGAACGCCACTTAATTGGAGGAGAGAATTCGGTGGCCGCTGTGATTCGACGGATGCTGGAGCTGGTGCAGGGGAAGGGAGTGGCCCTTCGTCATCGCAGATGTCATCTGAAGTGACATCTGCGATGACGCGCACCTTCTCCTCCTCCCCGTCCTCCTCCTCATCCTCCTCCTCCCCCTCCTCCTCCTCCTCCCCCTCCCCCTCCTCCTCCTCCTCATTCTCATCATCCCCCTCCCCCTCATTATTCGCTTCTCCGTGCCATCCTTCTTGTACTTGTCATCCTTTTCTTCCTCATCCCGTGCTGCTCCTCTGCACTACCTTCCTTGGAATTCGGTAGGAGGCAAACCCGAACAGAGTATCACTGCTGCGGGCAGGCTCGCTGATTTGGGCCTGAACCTGCCGACTCAACAACCTGACCCTGGGGCCAAGCATGAGGGGGAGGCGGAGGAGGACGACGACGACACCTCGACCGACGGGAGCTGGATGCTCGAGGTACACATGCCGCTCACGATGCGCCGAGAGAACGCGTGGTTTCGCTCAGTTGAGGAGGAGGAGGCGGGGGAGCGGCATCAGCAACAGCGCAGCAGGAGGAAGAGGAGGAGGTGGGGGAGCAGGCAAGCGCATCGTTTCCCCCATGCCGCAGCAGCGGCAGTGGTCGGCCAGCAGGCGCCAGCCCCACTCAGCCGCTCAGGCGGCAGCTCACTGCCACCTCTTCTTCCTCTGCTTCTTGCTCTTCCTCTCCGCCGCCTCCTCCGCCGCCTCCTCCGCCGCCCCCTCCGCCGCCCCCTCCTCGACCTGCGCGGTCTTCTCCCTCGCGGGCCTCGCTGGCTCCCGCGATTTCCTCCGCAGACGTCGTCTCGACGGCGTCCTCGGCACGCGCAGCCCTTCCTCCTCGCTTGTCTTCCTCCTCTGCTTTTTTGCCTCATCTCGCTTGGCGCTGTCTTCTATCGTGGACCCCTCTGCGCGCTCAGCCTTCCCTGCGCGCTCAGCCCTCCCAGCACGCTCTGCACGACACGCCTTGCGGCGCACTGATCTGGCAGCGTCTGTGAGCACATCAGCCATGAAATGCAGTTCGTCTGCTGAAGACGTCTCTAGATCGGGAATGTTTCTCACGAGGTCTGCCGCCAAGAGTTCCTTCCTGCGCTGCCTTGCTTTCTCGTCACCATCCCGCACCCTTGTCTCGAGATCACGCGTGACCTCTGTTCTGAACGAGGACGCCCCCCATTCAAAGCCCTCCTGCGAGATGGGAAATGAGGGAGGGGAAGAGGCCCGCGGCCGAGGAATGAGGAGGAACTGCAGGAGAAAGGGGGGCGAACACTGAAGAGGAGGAGGAGGTGCAGATCATCGGAGCAGCTCGCCCGCCTCCTCTCCCTCGAGCAGCTCGGCAGCCTCCTCTCCCTCGACCTGCCTCGCCTCCTCTCCCTCGAGCAGCTCGCCGGCCTCCTCTCCCTCGACCTGCCTCCTCTCCCTCGATCTGCCTTTTCTGCGCGCCCCAAGCCATCTCCCAAAAATAGAGGTACAGGTGAAGTCTTCTCGTTCGATGCCCTCTTGTCCTTTATCCTGGCCGCCTCGCCCTTTGCCTCTGCCCCCTCGATCCTCCGCGAGCCCTCAGCGCCCTCTTGACCTTTCAAGTAGATCTCCACCTTTTGTTTTATCATCCCGCTCTTCTTTCTTCCGATTCATGTACACCGTCAGCTTCATCGCTTCCACTTTCACCCCGTCCTTCTCGGGATCCTCTGCTTTCCCGCGTTGCTCAGCTCGTGGACGGACGGTGGGGTTGCGGGTGAACGCCTCTGCGATGAGCCTCGTCGCTTGCTGTAGGGCATCTTGCGAAACCTCCAGCGGCGTGACACCCCGTGGCATTGGGTCATCACCTCTCCTGTCCACTCTGCGCGTGATCTGCTCCTCGCGGGGCACCTCCTCAATCTCACCTTCCTCGATCTCACCCTCCTCTGCGCGTCTCTTCTTCTTGCTCCATCTGGACAGCATTCGCGAGCCTCCCCCCAGGCAGCTGAAGCCGCGGCGCCGCCCACCTTCAGCGACGGAAACACAGGGCTGGGAGGAGTGGAGGAAACGGATACGAGTTTGAAAAGGAGGAAATCACGCATGGGTTGATGTTGAGTTGTGGCCCCTGGGGACCTCGTCGGCCAACGGCCTTCACAGCTGGTTCATGCACATCGCCGAGCGCCGCGCTGCCCCGCAGGACCCCCCAAATGGGCTAGGGGGTGGGACTTGGCCTGGCTCGGCTGAGGGCAGCAAGGGCGCGGTGGAGGACGAGGCGGGATTGGGTCGTTCTTACTTGTTTGCGGTCCACCCTCGCATTCCTCTTCCTCCTCCTCCCCGTTCTCCTGAGCGTCATCGCTGTCATCGTGGGTCTTGCCGTCGTTATCGATCCTTATTCTCATCGTCTTCCTCCTCCTCCCCCTCCTCTTCCTCCTCCTCCTCCGCCTCCACCGCCTCCTCCTTCACCCCCCGCGTGGAGTCAACTCCCCTCCCCCCACGGGGTCAATCTTATTTGCTTGTTTTTTTGTCATTCGGAGCGCGCGCAGGGCCGCGTGCAGGGCGACGACATCGCAACGCGTCGCTGCCTGAATTGAAACGAAAACGTGACAGACCAGAACCCCCTGCGCCAAATCGTTTGCCACACCCCTTGCATCGTTACTCGCCTCCCCCGCTCAGTGGCCTTTGCTCCAGCTAGCCTAAACAAACTGCGCGTTGTGGCGCTCTGCGACGAAGGCTGCGCTCCTAGCTGTCTCAGAGAGGCCTTTGACCACGAGCACCGCATACGCCCCGGTGAACGCAACGGGGCAATGGGCCGAACGCTTCATGTGAATCTTCCGCCCCACGACCCAGGTGCCACTCTTCCAACCAGTGCGTTTTGATGGTGTATGCCTCTTGGTCTGGAACGTCAGGGTCGACTTAGATTTGGGCATCCCAATGCGGGCCCTGGCGTCCTTGTAGGTTTTCTGAATAGAAGCAAATTCAGCGCCCTCTAAGTTTGAAAACATCTCGCCGGGCTTCATCGTGGAGCCTCCCCAGCCTCCCATCCACGTCACGTACCTCCTGAGAGTGGATACTGCGATGGCCGCCTTGAAGCACGGCAGGTCAGATAAATCTGAGTTCGAAGGCTGCTCGCAAACGATGCGGAGGTTGCGCATGGACGCCAAATTTACCATGTACGACCTGGCTGATGTGTTGTTTAATCAAAGCCCGTCCTCTGCCTTCCACTGGCTGCGCCCCCTCCCCCCCCCCCCACTCGCCCCTTCTCCCTGCATGCATCCATCATCCCACCAGCTCCTTACGTGTCAACCCTCCTCCTCTTCCTCCTCCTCTTCCTCCTCCTCTTATTTCCTCCTTGTTCTCTTCCTCCCTTCTCGTCCTCCTTATCTTTCTCTTCCTCCTCCTCGTCCCGCACTCCTTGCCCTCATCCCGGCCCTGCCCCCCCCCTCATCCTTCTCCCTCGCGCTGGGAGTGGGGGGTTATTTAGCAATGGCAGCGAGGGACACGAGTGCACCGAGAAAGTTGGCCTTCCTGACGTCGACCCTGCTGTCAGTACCCAAGGAATTGGCTCTCGAGCGCTGCGCGCGGCCGCGAGCGATGCCGAGGAAAGATGAACATGGAGGGGAGAAGTGCACCAAGCCAGATGCAACCACTGTTCCGAGAAGATATAGTGCATAGAGAATTCAAACCTGGTTTTATCGGGAAAACACACAGCGTTGGTAGCGTCATCGCAGGCGCCATCTGCGATGACGCCTGCGAAGACGCCTGCGACGCCGCCTGAAACGATGCATGTTTTACCTGCCCCGTGCCGTCGAACAGCCATCTTGCTCGACTCCGCCCGAGAGCTCGAACGCATGCGCTCTCGCGCCCATCTCCGCGACGTGGGCGGCTGTCAGACCGCGGCCAGCAAACATCTCTACAAACGCAACGTCTCTCGGAATGAAGGTGAGCACTGGCAAGAACGCACGAACGCAAGCCTCCGTCAGAAACTGCGGCTGATCCACCGAGATGTCGCCGTGCTTCCCCGCGGGTTCCACAGCAGTCAAGCGCGCCCATTCCACGCCCGCTACGTGCACGGGCGCGCAGCATCCGTGCGCGACCACAATCGCAAAGATGGCGACCAGCATTGCCAGAAGCACCACTATTGGGAGAAACCAGCAAGGAGGGCGATGCTGTCCACGAGCCCAGGTGCTATGTGAAGAGTAACCCCTAAAGACGACTGGATGTCCCACAGAGTGAACACACGCACTTCGAACTTCGTCCTGTGTGCGAACTGCGCCAGGCTCCTGAGAACGGCGTTCAGACCCTCATCTAGAAAGCAATTGTATGCCCGCGGTGATCCGCGTTCGTCTACCCTGGGGGGTGATCATTCCCCAAAACTCCTCCTCCTCCTCCTGCTCATCATCTTCCTCCGCCTCGCCATCATCATATGTTTGCCTGTCGCCCTTGTCATCCTTGTCGTCCTCGTCCCCCATCCCCATGCTCCGCCCCCTCGTTCTCCCTCTTGCGCCGCTCCCCTCCTCGCACGTTTGTTCTTGCACCCCCGCCGTGACATCTGATGCGTCGCAGCTGTTGCCGCGACCCCTGCTGGGTTTCAAGCCTCTACGCCCGCTCGGGTTTCTGACGCTGGCAGGGGGGGGCGGAGGGGGGGGCGGTGGTCAGGGGGCCCGACGGCTTGACAGGGACAGGTGGGGGTTCAGCACCCCAAGGGCCCCAAACATTTCAGATCCCGAAAATGCTCACCTGAGAATCAGGTGCACAGTCAAGTGGTGTTTCGGCGTCATGGAAATGAAGCTGGCAGAACAACACCTCAAGTGCATATCAAGCTCTGTTATGAGCATAACTCGTTCCTCTTCTGGAATCGAGATCCGATGCCCCCTAATGATGTTGAGCAATCGTAGAAGCGATACCCCCGCCTGCCGAAAGATATGATGAAATATGCGAGCCGCCCCCCACTTCTCGAGAGCATGGATGGTGAAAGGCAACATCAGCCCGCACTCTGCCGCCTTCAAACTCACGTTCCCGCCAGGGTGCAAAGGGTCCTCTGGTGACGGAAGCTCACGTTTACACAAGCTGACGGCCGCAGGCGGCTTGCGGCCCCAGGGTTTTCCACCAGGCCCCCCGGTGCACAAAAAAACATCAAGGTAAACAAGGGACGGCCGATCCTAAGCTGACGGATCGCCTCTCGATGCGCGACTCCTGGAAGATAGGGGGGGGGGCACGCGCAAACGATTGCGAGGGTAGCCTGGGGGAGAGCTCAGAGCAGGCGAGGGAAGGGAGGGCGGGAGATGGGGAGGAGGCAGGGTGAGGACACAGGGTTGGCGTTTGTAGAAAACCATTGTGATATTTGGTGGTGATGGGATGCCTGGGTATTGTTTGATGAGTTTGCAAATGCACTACTTTCATCTAATGGCAGTAGTTCATGTTATCCGTGAGTCCTGCTCCGTGTGGCCTTTGCGTTTGCTGGGCATCCTGGGCGTGATACCGCTCAGCCGCTGGTCCATGGGCACGTTGTTGGCCTCCTGCCACCTGCAAAGTTCAGCTGACACCTGGCGTGCGCCCATGTCGGACAGTTGGTCGACGTTCCCGATGAAGCCCCATCTGTTGGACAGGACTATGCGCCACATGGATGCTGACACATACCGCATGATCGGTCCGAAATACAAGCAGTGTAATTCATATACTGCCAGACTGTCGTGAGGTGACGTGCCGATGATTCTGTCGAACATTGGGCACCGATGTGACACGCTGTCTACACCTTTATTTCCGACGCGTCGTGTACGCCACAACGTGATAGTCACGGGCAGGTGCGTGTAGCTCCTAGGTTCGAGCTTGTGCGCGTCCAACAAATACGGGGACGGCTCTAGTCTGTCACCCGCGTGCAGTTGCACGTTATCGAGCACAAAGTCGGTCACGACAAGGCGGCCCCCAATCGGACCGTTCTTGCCTGGCTTGCGAAACCGCAATGCTTGGGCCAAGGCTTCCCTGTCGTCCTCAGTGCGCAGCGTGACTTGGATCTCGCACCGAGCGCATGCCTCCTCGTAGCTCTCAGTATTCTTGAGCTGCCAGTCGATGCCATAGGGCAACTGATGGTAGAGCGAGTGGAGCTCATGCTTGGACCGAATGCAAAATTGGCACGGCGACCACGAGCTGCTCCACGAAGACAGCCCCAATGATTTCGCATGCTCGGACCAATCCCCCTTGATGTAGATCAGCGCAGCAGTGAACGATAGTCTAGCAGAGGCGCGCGCTTTCTGGCCGATCGGGCAAAGTTGGCACCACTCGGAACCGTCATGCTTCTCCTGGGGCCTATTCCCATCTTGCATTGCCGCGAACATCCACTGCGAGGCCAAGAGGTGCGGGTACATACTGCACCAGCCCTTGCAGCCGCAACCACAACTGTCGGACCCTCGTAGGTTGCTGATCAGGTGGCGCTGTCTGGATAGTAGGTTGATGCACCATAATCTCAGCACCGAGTCAGTCCTGCCCGCTGCGGGCGATCTGAACTGCACCCCATCCAGGTAGAATGCGAGCGGGAGCGGCCTGGGTAGTCCTTCCTCCTGGGCTCTGACAGTTGCAGGGTGGCGCGCGTACACAGGTAGGCCCATCACAGTCTCCTCCTCTATCTCACCCAATGGAATGTCCAGCATTGCACGCATGGCAGGTGCAGTTGCCAGTTCGTCCTCGATGCTCTCCCAGATGCAGCGCACAGGGACATGCCGGATGGTCCGCGCAGCCCGTCGATTGAGATCACATGGCGTGGCAACCGTCGTCAAATGCTTAGGTTGCGGGATGACTTTGTCCAGATGCGCCTGGTATTTCCCTGACTGGTGGCCTGGTGGCAGGGCATACACATCGAAGCCCGCTCCTGGGGTTCCTGCCTCGCTCGCCCAGCGACACGCCTGGCAGAACTCAGTCGCCGAAAGCTTGGCCGAGCTGTAGAGTCGAAGAAGCAGCCTCAACAGGTTGTTGCCAGCGTCTCGCTCCTCCTGGCTGCTCAGCTGCCTCCTCCCGCCTCCTGGCCTCCTGGGCTCCTGGCCCCGCCTCCTCTTCGGCGCCATGGCCCCACCTCCCCCTCGGCGCCGCGGCGGCGCCCTGTGCCCCAACCTGAGACCTCGCCAGCTGCGGCGGGGAAAGGAGGACCTCGGCGTGGAACGGAGGACGACCCGAACGTTTTGCAGATCACCCAAAACAGGGGTAGTGTGAATGATGATGTTTGAGGTGTTGAAAATAGCGATGTACATTACAAGCGGATGGGTGAAAGATATGGCCCCAGGATTGCCCCCCCCCCCAAAAAAAAAAAAAAACAACAAAAAAAAACTCGTCAAAACTATGTCGTTTCCAGTGCCGCGCTACGTTTCAGGGGTCGCGCACAGGAAGGGTTGAGCGGGGGAGGACAACGGGAAACTACTGAGGTCGAGCGACGGGGACTGAGAGCGAGAGCGAAAGAGAGACGAGGGGAGCGAGAGAGCAAACAAGTGAGAGGGATATACAGTTAGAAAGAGGGGGCACAGGGAGCATATTCCGAGGAAGAGGAACGGCGCATCTTCGCGTGCACCTGGATTGCAGGGACACATGTGGGAGTCAGACACACGCTCTTTCGTCGAACAACAGGTCGGCGCACATGTTTGTGTATAGATCTAAAATCTGCATCGTTCCGTCGGGCTCCGCTCGCAAGCTCGACGCGAACGACCACGAGTGAGCCTGCGCGAAGCCCGAGATCCAGACTACGCATGCCCAGGAAGTGGGTTGGGTAGGGGAGGAAACTTCAGAACCACCCCAAGATCATCTGATCCACCACAACATTGAGCTGAAAGCTCAGACCCTGGGCCGTTTCCCGTGAGCGAGTGGTGGGGAGGGAAGGGGGGGAAAAATTGGATGGCAGACCGCATCCCATCATGAACAAGTTGATGGCCAGGGCGGCTCTTGAAACGCACTGCTCGAAATCCCATGGCAAGCCTATCTCTGAGACCACTGGAAGGATGATTTCCATTTGTTTTTGAAAAATATTGCACCGGATGCGCCTCGATCGATGTCATCGGTGTGTCATCGGTGAGGGGGTGTCATCGGTGACAGGTGCCATCGGTCGTTCACCTGTGAAAAAACCTGTCATCGGCTGTCATCGGTGACAGGGTGTCATCGGGATGTCATCGGTGCGCGTGCGTCGCGATGACATACCTTTTTCGACCGATTCTTGTTTTTTCTGCAGAAATGGCCCCAGGGTCCTGGCTGAGGGGGTTTCCCATTGGAATTTTCAGAATCTGGTCCCGAGTGCGAGATCTAGGCTGCCTGAGCAGTAAATTATGCCTGGACCTGATCGCGGCGGCCCCCCCAGATCACCAATCAGCTCTGCGGCTGCTTCTTCTTGCCCTTCTTGGACGCCCTGGGGCCAGCCTCGTCGCTGTCCTCGCCTGCGTTCTTGATAGCAGCGATCGCCGCGCACTTCGCTGCCTGCTTCGCGGCCAGATCCAGGGTTTTGTCCATCTTCGAGAGCTCGTGGAGGGCAGAGGTGAAAAACACGCCCCCCATTGATTTCCGCACTTTGCTCAAATCCTCGAAAATCACACGGTTCACATGCTTGTCCTAGCGCGAAGCGCATATGGATGGGAGAGAATGGAGGAGCAGGAGGAGGATTAAGAGAAGGACCCCCCGACCCCAGCGGACCCTTCGACCTGCCGGCGCATATCATTCCCCGTAGCCAGCAAGGCTTTCCCGTCAGCGTCCGTATTCATCCAGTTCAATTTGGGGTCTTTCTCTGCTGATGCCACGAGAGACGACACCGTGGAATTCACAGAAGAATATTTGTTCAGCATCTTGCGCGAATTCTGGATAAGCAAGTCTATCCCCGTTTTCTCAGTTTTCTTGCCAGTCTCCTCATTGCCACTCTCAGTCTCTTTGCCAGTCTCCTTGCCAGTGCCGGTCTCCCTGCGAGTGCCAGCCTCCTTGCCAGCAGTGCCAATCTCAGCGCCAATCTCCTTGCCAGCGCCAGTCTCCTTGCGAGTGCCAGTCTCCTTGCGAGTGCCTGCTGCCCTGCGACGGCGCTGTTTCGACATATCCTGAATTGCGTTCTGAATTGGATTCCGAGGCGGGCCCAGCCGCGCCCAGGATAACGCCACCACTGGAGGCAGAAGGGGGAATGCAAGAGGGAAGAGGGACGAGGGAGGGAGGAGGGAGATAGCCTTATTAGCCTGCGCGTCTTGCTTCTGAGCCTCCTCCTCCTCCTCCAAGTGGGCTTTCTTCGTGCCTGTGTCCTTAGCTTTCCTCAGCTTCTCCTCAGCAGCACTCTTCGTCTTTGCCGCCTCATCATCAGCGAACCTCGATGCTTTCTTCTCATCAGCCCCCTGTTCTCCTCCCGCGGCCTCATCTGAAGTCTTGCCCTTGAGCCTGCGCCTGGGCGGCGGCTGGCCCTGCGCCGCTGCTGCTGGCTGCGCAGCTGGCCCAGCCGACCCGCCGGGCTCCTCAGCGCGCCAAGGCCCTCTCCCGTCCGCCCACCCTTCACTGGCAAGTGGAGGGCGGAATGGCGAGTGCTGAAGCGCGTGGAAAAGAAGGGCTAGGATGGGCAAGAGAAGGAGAAGGAAGAGGAGGAGGAGGAGTTGGAGGGAAAGGGGGGCGTGTAGGAGGAGGAGAAGGAGGATGAGAAGGAGGGACAGGATCGATTTCAAAGGGGCGGTCCTCGTGAAGGTTGACGTCGATCCCCAGCTCTCTCGCCACGTGAGCTGCCTGTCGGCACGCACCCCTCTGGCAAGTATCTCATATTGCCCTGACTGGCTCAACCCCCTGGGGCCCTAGCGATCTAGACCAAATCTCTAGACTGATGCAGGTGTCATCGCGATGTCATCGCTGGCGATGACATCGCGATGACATCGCGACGACATCGCAAAAACATTGTTAAAATCGCATCAGTTCAGCGTTCCAGTGCTGGGTGGAGGTGCGGTTGGGCCCACAGATGCCTTGCTCACGCACGTCCCCTTGGAAACCGGATCCTGGGCCCACTCGAGATGTTCCGACCATTCCTCCGAGAACGTGTCTTTGAGGCCTTTTGTGATGCAGAGCGCTCTCAAGGCCTCCTGGGGGGCAAAGCGGCCCAGGAGAACGTTGAAGGACAAGGTCGAGGAGAGGGGTGAGCGAGAAAGGAAGAGGGTCGAAGAGGAGGAGGTCGAAGAGGAGGAGAGGGGGTCGAGGAGGCGGGCGAGGAGGTCGAGAAGTGAGTGAGGAGTGCGAGTGAGGAAAGGGGTAAACGAGAGCGCTGCAAGCAAGAACTCGCGTGGCAACGATGCAGGTCGCGTCCGTCATGTCGTCGCATGCCACCCATGGTGGCCCAAGCTGGATCGCCTTGATCACGTATTTTGTTGCCTCGTTACAGCGGGAGGGGGGGGGGGGCGGAGAAGGACAAGAAGGAGAACGACCGATTAGCAGGAGGACAAGAGGGAGGGCGAGAAGGAGGACGAACGAAGTTGGAGGACGACAAGGAATGAGTTGGAGCAGGGCGACAACGACGACGAGGAAGGACGTGGATTGGGAGGACACGCGAGGAGGAGGAGGAGGAACGACTTTGTTTCAGCATGCATGCGCAGGCCTGAAGCCAGCCTGCTTTGCCGCCGCCCTCCTTGTGGGCAATCCTCCCGATTGGGGCGTACACCCCGTGAGTGTACCTGGTCTTGGTCAGGCACTTGCGGTAGCATTTGGTTCTCTGGAATGTGCCCGCCTCCTGTTTGGCCCACTGCTGGCGGTAATTAGCAGCGCCCAAGTCATCTCCCTGGAACGCTTGGTACTCGGTGTACGTCTTACCCTTCTTGTTCAGTTCTCTCTGGAAGCGGCTCGCGATGGCGTTGCCCCCCTGGCGTTCGCAGGGAATGTGTAATCCTGCTCCGCCATCCTCTTCCAGAACTCCTGTTGCAGCTGGTCCTCCTTGGACAGTTGCTCAAACGGAATTGGCTCTAAGTTACCCTCGCCGCCCGCATCTGCAGGCGCCTCATCGCTCTGGAATGCCTTTTCGTTGTTCAGGCTGGAACGGCCGAAACCCTTCATGGTCAAGAGCTGCGCCACTGCCTCAGATTTGAAGAAGTCACCGATCGCGCCAATCACACTCAGCTCGTTGAAGTCGGTGCCCTTCTGGCGCAACATATCCTGCATATGAGGCGAATGCAGTGGATGATGCTAAGGAAGGATGGCACAGGTTAGATTAAGCATCTTCAGATCGAGCCCTTTCATCCAAGCAGGTTGCGCACGATGCAACACGATCCACTGGAACCCCGCCCCCCACATCCAACATGTTCTGATCGCCATAGTGGGGAACCCGATTCAAACGCACAGTTCAAGTATATCTATATACCCTCGGTTTGAACCATATACCCCTCGCGCTCACAATCTCACGCAATGAAGCAGAGAGATCAACGGTCCTCAACCACCGTAGCGCACTTCTCGGACTCTTTGCAGATCGACTTCACGACGTCAGTCTTCTCGGGGGTCGGGAAGCTCTCCGAGCCAGCCTGTAGGATTTTGCGTTGCTATGCGCTCTCCCGAACTGGAGGTGGCATGGGAGATGGGATGTATGAGAGGTCAGGTGGGCCTGACGCCACGCATCCTCCCACTAGCGCGTCTTCTCCTGGCGGACGCCACCCTTCTTGTCAAGCGAACTCGACGAGGGCGACCGCCGCCTGCGCCGACGGCTCCTGCCCCTCGACCTCTCAGCCTCGTCGGGGTTGGCCTCCTCGGCCCGCTGCCTCCTCCTCCTCACTCTGCCCTCATCGTTCTGCCTCGCCCTCCTCCTGCTTCTGTCCTGGCTGCACGCTCGCTTCTTGGGGGGGGGGGGGGGCGACGAGGTCCTCGGAGCGGCTCCTGCGGCCCCTGCGGCTCGATCTCTCCTGCATCTCTTTCGCCACCTTGCTACCCAAAGGATCGGTGGATGCAGCAGCCTCGGGGTGTCCAGGGCTGCCAGGCCTGCCCTTCGTTTGACGTTTCGAATTTTCGATAGCCTTGCGAGTGTCCTCTTCCTCCTTCCACTGGCTCTCCTCTTTGCGTGCTTTCTGTTCCTCTGCCTCACGCCCCGACTGCTCAACGACTTTCATCAGCTTCCCATCATCAGAGCGAAAACCTTCATCTTCATCAGATTCGACGACCGCTGCTGGACTCGGCTGCCCCATAGGCACGTCTGAAGGCTCAGCCTCAACCGATGCCGTGTCGAGGCGATGCTCGAAGCCGCTGTCGGGCGCATCCTGGGAATGTGGCTAGATTGCGTCGTCATTTTGTTGGCTTGACTTTTGAGGAACAAAAGGGCACCGTTGCAAGCGCCATCGATGACGTTTGGAATGAGGGCCCCATGGGGCCCAGAACAAATACAACATCGACGACATCTCCCTCCACATTATTCCCGTCCCCTGCCAGGCCTCTTCCTTCAGGCACTTCTCGCGGCACTCCGACGATTCCGACTCTTCCTGCTCGAGCCGCCGCAGTGTCTCCTCAAGCTCTTTCTTGCGCTCAGCGCGGTTCTTGCGCGGGCGCCCATCCTGTGGGGGTCAGGGCGTCCTTCCCCCCTCTTCCTCCTCATCCTCCTCTCCCGTTCTTATCCCCTTCCCCCTGTTCCTCCTCCTCCTCGTCCTCCTCCTCCTCCTGCTCCTCCTCCTCCTCTTCTCCTCCTCCTCCTCCTCCTCCCCCTTCCCCCTCCCCCTCCCCCTCCCCCTCCCCCTCCTCCTCCTCCCTCCTCCCTCCTCTCCTCCTCCTCCTCCCTCCTCCTCCTCCTCCTCCTCCTCCTCCTCCTCCTCCTCCTCCTCCTCCTCCTCCTCCTCCTCCTCCTCCTCCTCCTCCTCCTCCTCCTCCTCCTCCTCCTCCTCCTCCTCCTCCTCCCCTCCTCCTCCTCCTCCTCCTCCTCCTCCTCCTCCTCTCGTGTTTCCCATCTCTCCTCCCGCACACCCCATCTCCCCCAGTAGCCATGCGGCCTGACCGTCTGCGAGCCTTGCAGTTCGACCTTCGCGGCACGGCGGGCATCCTCGTTCTTCTCCTCTCTGCTGGCTCTCCTTCTCTGCTGGCTCACCCTCCTCCTCCCCCTCCTCCTCCTCCTCCTCCTCCTCATTATCCTCCTCCTCCTCACCTCGAAAATCCTCTGTTGGAGCGTACACTTCCCCATCGCCTGCCGGCGGGAACCCCTTCCCGCCCTTTGCTGGCGGCCCCTCTGCAGGTGCCTCCTCCTGGCGGGCTGGCTGCTCGCATCCTGGCTGCGTGCTGCTGCCGTCGCTGCTCTGGCTCTCGTCCGCCATGGTTCCGCCGGCTCCTGCCTGGTACACTTATTCGATCTGGGCCCCGCTAGGCCCGCTCGGCTGCTGCGTTCCCTCTGCGCTCGCCATGAGCCCGGCCCTCTGGCCGGCGCGCCCCGCGCCCCCGCGTGGCGCTCCTGACCGCCAAGGGAATTCTTGATCCTAAATTTCAGCGGCGAAGATTTGATTCAATATGATTCCGTGAGTCCAGGATTTCGGGGGACCTGATTTAACAGTTCGACGATTCCAGGAGTGAATTTCGTTCTTGAAGTCATTGCATTTTTCCCCCACTGAAAGACCTCACTACGCGGGCCACCCCCCTTCAACAAGTACCCCCCCCCCCCCCCCCCATTTTTTGACATGGGCGCGAGCGATATCACACGCTTCCGCCACCACTACTCTGGCGCCCTAGTCCCACGGGTCCACGCGAATCGGCGGCATCCTCATCTCCTCCTCTGCTGGCGCCTCCTCCTCCTCCTCTGCTGGCGCCTCCTCCTCTGCTGGCGCCTCCTCCTCTGCTGGCGCCTTGGGAGCTGCCGGCGCCTTGGGAGCTGCTGGCGCCTTGGGAGCTGGCGGCGCCTTGGCAGCTGGTGGCGCCGACAACTTGGCAGCCTTTGCACCTGCAGGCGCTTCATGCCTGAGCGCCTGGCCTCCTGCGCCGTGGCCTTTCCCAGCTCTGCTGCGCCTTCGGCCTCCTCCTCCTCCTCCTCCCCCTCCTCATCCTCCTCCTCCTTTACCTTTTGCTTCTCCTCCTCCTGCTCCGCATCCTTCTCCTCATTCGTTGCTGCGCATGCTGCCTCTGCCTCCTTATTTGCTGCGCCTGTGGCCTCTGCCTTCCTCTTTGCAGCACCTGCGGCCTCCTGTGCGTCCTCTGCGCCCTCTCCTCCTGAATCCTCTGGCCCATCCTCCTCTGCCTGCTCTTCCTCTGCGTCCTCCTCTTCGCCATCGTTATCCTCTTCCTTCTCCTCCTCTTCCTCCTCGTCCTCCTCGTCCTCCTCGTCCTCCTCGTCCTCCTCCTTCGCCGCCTTTGCCTTCTCGGCCTGCTTCTCCTTTTTGACGTTGCCTTTGCCGCCCTTGTCGCGCTCGGTGCTCTGTTTGGCAGCTGGGCGCTTCTGTGCAGCCGATGGACGCTTCTGAATCGCCGTGCGTTTCCCGTTTTGTTTTAGCCACGCATGTTTCTCTGCTTCCAACATGGGCTTGTCTGCAGTGCCTGCGACGTACCGATCAAGCGCGGCGATGAGCCAATTCTTGCCCGCCTCTTCTTTGTCCTCAGTCCAGCCCCCCATTTGTCTGAATTGGCCTTTGTGGAGAACCTGTAATATTCTCGGTTTTCTCTGCCTGTTGACCCACTTGAGAAGCACTTTCGATTTGCCATCTTTCCAATCCCATTCCTTAATGACGAGGCTTTTTGCCTTGCCACTTTTCTCCTGGAAGCTGGCTGCTTCAGCGCGTGGCACCTTTCAGTGGCGCGTGTACAAAGATGGTAAAGAAGAGGAGGAGGAGGAGGAGGAGGAGGAGGAGGAGGAGGAAGGGAGTCAGGGGAGATGGAGAGGACGCGAGGGGGGGAGGGCGAGGAGGATGAGAGGGATGAGGGGGGAGGAGGAGGAGGAGGAGGAGGAGGAGGGAGGAGGAGGAGGAGGAGGAGGAGGAGGAGGAGGGGGACGGGGGAGAGGGGGAGGAGGCGGAGGGGGAAGGGAAGTAGGAGGAGGAGGAGGAGGAGGAGAAGGAGGAGGTGGTGGAGACGGAGAGCTGCAGGAGAACCATAACGATGAGGAGGAGGAGGAGGAGGAGGGGGAGTGCGACGCCGACGACGAGCAAGGTAGCGAGAGTGCTGGGCGAGCGAAAGTGATGCCTCGACCCCTCCCTGGAGCGGCTTCTGATTTGAATTTCGATTCGGATCCAGCCTCTGGCGAGGCATCACCCCAGGAGTCCGACAAAAGGAACGCAAGGCGAAACTCGCCTGACGCTCGACGACGACGACGACGATGGCACCTCCCATCTGAAGCCGTCGTCCCACGTTGCGACGAGAAGCTCGCACCCGTCCTCTATCCTAGCGACCGTGCACTCTGGGTTGTTCCGCTTCTTGTCGCCAGACTCTGGGATGCGCCACGCTGACTGGGGGAGGGCGAAAGGATGATCAAGGGGAATGGGAGGGAGGCGGATGTCTGAGGATCGGCAGGAGGACGATCGACCTGGAGGAGAAGTGAGGACGATGGACGAGCATGAGAAAGAGGCGGACGACGAAAAGACGAGAATGGCGGCAGCTACAACATGGCAAGGAGAAAGGAGGAGGAGGAGGAGGAGGATGAGGAGGAGGACGAAGAGTGAGGAGGACGAGGAGGAGAACGAGTAGGAGGGAGGAGGAGGAGCAGCAGAAGCAGGCGGAGGAGGAGGAGAAGGCAGAGGAAGAGGGGGAGGAGAAGAAGCAGGATGCGGCGCCTGCACGTCGGCCTGCCAGCCGAGCGACCAGCCTCCCAGCGAAGCGATGGGTTCGAGCGCGGCGCCTCTCTTGCCCTTCGTCCTCTGCGCCTGGATGCGGAGAAATTGGGGACAGATGGGGAGATGGGAAGGGGGGAGATGGGAAGGGCGCCGAGCCTCTGCCGGCTGCGCCGCCTCTGCGCCGCGCTGGGCTGCCCCAGCCTCTCCTGCTTCCTCGGCCTCCTCTGCCTCCTCCTCTGCCTCCTCTGCCTGCTCTCCTGCCTCTCCTGACTCTGCGACGGCGCATATCTTCGCGAAGGGCTTCGCGAAATCTGGGATCGTCGTCCTGACTCGGACTGGGCGCAAAAGATTGCAGACGTGTTCTAAGACTTCATTTCAGGTGTCATCGCAGACGTCATCTGAGATGACGCCCGCGATGACATCTGAGATGACGTCTCGACATGCGCCTTTGGCAACGGAGGAGAAGGAGAAGGAGGAGGAGGAGGAAGAGGAGGAGGGGGAGGCAAAGGAAGAGGAGGAGGGGGAGGAGGAGGAGGAGGAGGAGGAGGAGGAGGAGGACAAGGAGGACAAGGAGGAAGAGGGAGAGGAGGAGGAGGAACGTGGCTCAAGGGAGGACGAGGAGAGAGGGGGGGATGGTGGGTTGGAATTTCGCGACTGCCCCTCCCCCGAAAAAGCAATAAAGTCCTGGAAACGCACTTGGAGACACCGCGCAGCATGCTCCTCAGGCTATTCGATATATGTTCTGCCCAATTCTCGCGCTCCGACGCGAGCTTCCACGTGCTCTCGCGGTCGACAGCTATCTTGAGGAATCCAGCCTCAAGCTAACGAAAACGTTCGGAAACGAGAAGGAAGTCTAGCAGAAGGAGGTCGGGGAGAAGAGTGAGGATGAGGAGGGAGATCACGCAGAGGAGACCAGGGAGAAGAGTGAGGATGGTGATGACGACATGCGGAAAGTTAGATTATATTAGAATTCGAATCCCACGACTAACCGAGTGAAAAGAGGTCGATGGGTAGGACGACGACGGCAAGAACGAGGTCTCGAGACGAGAGCGAGGACGAAGTAAGGCATTCAGACGACGGCGAGGAACGGTGGGGAGAGAAAGGTGGCTGGCGGGAAGAGAGGATGACCCCTTATTTTTCGGAGGAGGCGGGAGAAGGACGCAGGTGGGAGAAGGGCGGGGACGGCAGGATGGAGAGCAGGGGGCGCGAGCCTTCGCGACCTTCTGCGGGACCCCTCCTCGAGGCTGTAGGCGCAGCAGCTGGCTGATGATTAATGATCTGATCGTCGTCCACAGCGGAATCCATGTGTTCGTCGTATTCGATCCACCTGGGCGCCACCCTCTGCCCTCCACCGTCTGATCCTCCTCATCCTCCATCCTACGCTTCCTCTGATCCATTGCCTCGTCAATCCTCAGCCCTCACCCTCTCCCGCGCGTGGCCCACCCGCCCGCGCCTCTCCTTTTTACTTGCCATCGCGGGCGTCCTATGGTTCTTCCTCGCCGCCCTGGCACCTACCCTCCTCCTCCTCCTCCTCCTCCTCCTCCTCCTCCTCCTCCTCCTCCTCCTCCTCCTCCTCCCCCTCCTCCTCCTCCTCCTCCACCTCCTCCTCCTCCTCCTCCTCCTCCTCTTCCTGTCCCTTCTGCTCCTCCTTCTCTCAGCTAGTTCCTCCTCCTGCTGTTCCCCCTCCTGCTCCTGTCCCTGTTCCTCCTCCTCCTGCAGCCGAGCGCCCCGCTCGTTCGGATCTCGAACGTCCGCGGCGAAAGCGTTCAGCACATCTGCCAGCGAATCTACATCGTCGAGCCCTGGCGCGCGGACCCTCCCTTTTTTCCTCTTCTGCATCATTGAGCCGAAACGCTCGGGCGACGATTCCTCCACCTGCGCATCATGTGTTGCCTTCGTCGTGATCATCGCAGGAAGTGTTATAACACTTCCTGCGATGATCACGACGACAACAATAGTTTGCCTGGCGGCTTCGAATTGCGAGACGTCTCAGTTGAAACCTGCCTACATGATCGACTTTCTTCAATCAACCTGCGAACAAATGCGCTCACACACACACACACACACACACACACACACATACGCGCGCTCTCACACACTTTTTCTAATATCTATATATATACACATAAATGCCTATAAACTATTTATATGGTATTCATTGTTGTTTTTCATTATATGAGGCTATGTTCAGAGCACGGGACTATTTTTTAGTACGGGACTATTTTTTTTGTACGGGACTATTTTTTAGCTCTGTTGCGCAGAACTATAAAATAGTCCCTGTGGACCTCTGGGGAGCGGCCTCCGGCACCGTTTCCGGACAGATCCGCTGGATCCGGTGGATCCGCCGACGAATCCCAAACCGGCGCCCTCGCCTGAGACATCCTCACAAAACGGGCCCCGGGGGAGATGCCCAGAGGAGCCCAGAGCGGCCTCCGGCACCGTTTCCGGACAGATCCGCTGGATCCGGTGGATCCGCCGACGAATCCCAAACCGGCGCCCTCGCCTGAGACATCCTCACAAAACGGGCCCCGGGGGGGATGCCCAGAGGAGCCCAGAGCGCCGGCACCGTTTCCGGACGGAAGACCTGACGGCATAACACGTCTTCTCTCGGTCGTTTCCCTCTCGCCCAGAAGCGCGCGCCCCTTCTTCTATATATATACAGAAACTCCCGATCAACCGCAGAGCGGCGAATGTTAATTGCAAGAGGTTCGCTGATAGAGGGCGGCTCATTTTCAAAATGTGGCTCGCGCCCTTTAGCGCCGCGCACATTATTTCTAAGATGCTAAAAGAGTTACAAGGATTATCATGGCTAACGTCACAGAAATTGTGTCTGGGTACGATGTCAGATTGTCAGGGTGCACTGGTTAGAGTGATTCGTGGTGTTGAAGTCCAAAGAACTGCTTTCTGACACGATTCAGGATCGCCGAGACATAACAATAACAATGATTCGCGGCGTTGAGATCCCAGGAATGGCTTTCCGGCACCGCTGAGGATCTTCAAACCGTTGTCTTCCAACGGGACTCTTCCTTCAGTGAGAATGAATCCTCCTTGCAGGGGCCTGTGATGAGGGATCTTGGATGGAGGGTTGTTTGCAATATCCCTGGTGAATGTTGGATTTACGTTGGTCCTCCTCCTCCTCATCCTCCTCCTCCTCTTCCTCCTCCTTCTCCTATCTCTCCTCCCCCTCCTCCTCCTCCTCCTCCTCCTCCTCCTCCTCCTCCTCCTCCTCCTCCTTTTCCTCCTCCTCCCACTCCTCCCCCTCTTCCATTCTCTTCCTCTCCCAAGTGTTGTTCTAAGGGATTATACTAAGATTCTACAACGGCTGGGGGAAGACATAGTCCAATAGCTTGGCGAAACCTTGCCCAATGTTTAGCCGCATGGGCGTTTCCAAAACGCAGGGAGTGGCTGCGGCTCGCCATAGGCGACTTCGATCCGCCGCCCCATGTGCGTTCACAGTGGTGCTTGTCGTGCTGGATCAAGTACTGATTACAAACTGTTGTAAAAGGTTCCAAGTGGCCTTCGGCCAATGGAGCCAGCCAGCCCCACGGAAGACACAAAAGGCACCAGAAAAGATGACCCCAAAATGGCCTCCACGACGGCCAAGATGGCCATCAAGTTGGCACAAGACGGTCCAAGACGGCCTCCAAGACGGTGCCAAGACGCCTCCATGACGGCCTAGATGGCCCCAAGACGGCCCAGGATGCCCTCCAGGCGCCCCAAGGAGCCAACGAGACGCCCGAAGCGGGCTCCAAGAGGACCTCCAAAGGCAAAAGCCATTGATGCTCAATCGCTGATGCCCCCAAGGTTTTCAATGAATTTAGAGTTATCGCCTTTTCGGGCCTCCGACGCTCCAAGACGGTCAAAACAGCCCAAAAGATCGCCCCGAGGCGTCCCCATAGGCCCCAAAGATCGCCCCAAGACGGCCCAAGAGGCCCCCGAGAAGCCGCAAAGACGGCCGAGGAGGGTCCCGAGACAACCCGGGAGGCCCCCAAGACAGCAAGACGGCCCCAAGACAGCCCCACATGCCTCCAAGACGGCCCCGAGGCGCCCAGAGAAGGACCGGCAGCTGCCCAAATGTGCCCCCAGCGTGGCCTCCGAAGGCAAAGAGGTCCTTCCGAGGCAGCCAGGGGCCCTCAGAAGGCGCGCAGGAGGCCCCTCGGAAGCCCGTCTGCAAGGCTCCCAGGGAGCCCCCACGAAGCTACCAGACGGCCTCAAGAGGCCTCCTTTCCCTTCTCGTCCTCCATTCCTTTTGCCTTACGAATAGTTAACTTCTCCCTGTCGCACCCCGAGGCCAGTTTTTAGGGCGGTCTGGGCGTTGCGCCTGAGACTTCCTCACCACTTATGACCCTGAAGCTTAAACATTGACAGCAGTTTCGCACATGGAGGGCGGGTCGTTTTCAAAATGTCGCTCTCGCCTTAGAGCCAGTTTGTAAATTACAAGAGTCTCACGGATTGAAGACGAGTGGTTTTCAAAATGTGGCTCTCGCCTTAGTTAGCGACGCGCACATGCGTTTTTTAAATGTTGAAGATTCTCACGGATTGAGGGCGGTCCCTTTTCAAAATGTGGCTCTCCCATGAGCACCGCGCACATTCGTTATCATTAATATTATTGCTCTTCATAGTATTACTGTTGAATAAATTCTCTCGGATTCCCATGATCAGCCTTCTAGACATGGCGTTCTGGAAGGATTCTGGAATTGGAGGGTGCAACAATTACGTTGGTTCGCGGTGTTGGAATCCCAGGAATGGCGTTCTGGCACGATTCTGGATCGTCAAGACGCAACAGTCAGGTTGATCCGTGGCGTTGGAATCCCGAAAACAATGTTTGGCATGCTTCAGGGTCTTCAAACGGTTGTCTTCCAACGAGGCAGTTCCCTCAGCGGAAGTGAACCGTTGAAGGGGCCTATGAGAAAGGAGCCTGGAGGGAGGGTTTACTCTAACATCGTTGGCGACTCTTGGGTTTACACTTGTCCTCCTCCTCCTCCTCCTCCTCCTCCTCCTCCTCTTCCTCCTCGTCGTAGTCCTCCTCCTCCTCCTCCTCCTCCTCCTCCTCCTCCTCCTCCTCTTCCTCCTCTTCCTCCTCGTCGTAGTCCTCCTCCTCCTGCTCTTCCTCCTCTTCCTCCTCGTCGTAGTCCTCCTCCTCCTGCTCCTCCTGCTCCTCCTGCTTTCTCGTTCTCCTCGAAGAGCTCCCCCAGGGGGGGTTCCACAACGGCTGGCGGAGCCCGTGCGGCAGCCCAAGGACCTGGACAAATGTTTAGAAAGGGAAATTAGGACACACAAATAAATACACACAGATAAAAATAGTCCCCATATTTCCCCATATTTTCTGGGTTTCTGTCTTCCCCACCACTTCCCATATTTTCCCATATTTTCCGGGGAATCGAGGATTAATTGTGTCTGTGTGTTTTTTCCCTCCTGAATGTTGACAAACATTTGGCCACGTGGGCGGTTCCAAAAAAAAAGTCGGGGGGTGGCGGTGGCTCGCCGCAGGCGTCGCGGGAGGGTCTGTGTACAATCACGCGATCGCGCGACAGCGCGCGCCTGGGCGGGAAACACGCCAGCGAAAAAGACATGCTCGGGCCTCGGGGGACTCCCCGGAGGGCGAGCACGGCGCGCGGCGCGGAGAACTCCCGCCCTCCGACTGTCGTGCCAAGCGAAGCTGACTGCCTACCAGACCACCCCAACCCAACCCGAAGACCCGAACTTCGGGTTGGGGGGGGTAAGGGTTCCACACGTGTTTTTTCTATGTTTCCCGACCCCCCCCCCACACTGGAAATCGAGGGTAAATCTGAGCCTTCGGGTCGGGTTGGGGTGGTTTGGTGGGTGGTGAGAAGCCGCGGGGCGCCCCCGGCAACCGCCCTCCGGGCCAGCGCGCAGGCGCGCCCGGAGGCCAACCGGCTTGCTGCGGCTGGCTCGTCTGGTCGGGCCACCAGCTAGGAGTGGGCATGCTGACTGGCGCTGCACTGGACTGGCGGCGCGCCGAAGGGGGGGGGGGGGGCGAGAAGG
>CAUYUJ010020725.1:103402-151556 GCA_963575745.1 Prorocentrum cordatum | reverse complement strand
TCCTCCTCCTCCTCATCATCATCCTCCTCCTCCGCCCAAGAGGCCTCCAAGACGGCCAAGATGACCTTCGAGATGCCCACGTGTTCCCCGAAGGCTTTCCAAACCGATTCGGGGAACACAGGGTCCGATGGCTTGGCCAAGCTCTAGCCCAGCTGTCGACCACATAGGCGCTTCCACAAGGGCAGGGGGCGGCGGTGATTCGCCGTAGGCGTCTTCGATCCGCCGCCCCCTGGTGGCTTGCCACAGGGGTGCTGGGCGTGCGGGATCCTAGACGGGATGGGATGTTGATACTATTCTAAGGAATCTCCCTGGGGCTTCGGCCCGTCCCGCTGGCCTTGCGGAAGGCCTGGAAACGACCTCAACGTCCCCAAACAGTCCTCCAGGGCAGCTGAAGATGGCCTCCAAGATGGCCGCGTTGGCCCAAGATGGCCTCCAAGATGGTCGGAGATGGCCTCCAAGACGGCCCAAAAGGGTCCTAGATGGCCCAAGACGGCCCCAGAGGCCTCCAAGAGGTTTCCAAGACGGCCCACCAGGCCTTCAAGAGGTCCTCCAGGAAAGCCTGAAGACGTCAAAGTCATTGGTTTTCCTGAGGCGTTTGAAGGATGTGGGTTTTTCCTCAGTTTTTGTCGTCCGACCGCCCACGACGACCCAAGGGGTCCCCAAATCGCCCCAGAGGCCTGAACGATGGCTCCAGAACGGCCCGAGAGGCCCCCAAGGTAGCCCCAAGAGGGGCCTGAAACGGTCCAAGAAGGCTCCATAACGCCAAAGATGGCCTCCAAGATACCTCCAAGACGGCCAAGATGACCTCCAAGACGGCCAAGATGGGCGCTAAGACTGCCACGATGACCCCAGAGGCCCCCCCCTAGAGGACTCCGAGACGGCCCCAGAGGCCTCCAAGAGGGCCTCCAGGAAGGCTCGAAGAGGCCAAAATCATTGGTGTGCCTAAGGTGTTTGACGAATGTTGTCATTTGCGCCTTATCTGCCTTGGGACGGCCCAAGACGGCCCAAGAAACCCCCAAGATCGCCCCAAGGTCGCCCAAGAGGCCTCCAAGATGGCCACATGGCGGCCCAAGAGGCCCCCAAGACGGCCCCAAAAGGGCCCCAAGACGGCCCAAGAGGCCTCCAAGTCGCGCAAGATGGCCTCCAAGACGGCCCTGGAGCACACCAAGAGAGCCCCAAGTCGGTTCAGAGGCCCCCAAGACGGCTTCCGACGGCTTCCGACGGACAAGGAGCCCACAAAGACGGCCAAAGCTGGCTCTAAGATGGCTCAAAAGGTCCCCAAGAGGCCTCCAGGATGGCCCAAATAGGCTCCAAGAGGGCCTTCAGGAAGGCCCCGCAGAGGCCAACCTCATTGATTGTCCTATGGTTTTAAAAGGGGTGTGGCAGTTGCTCATGTTCTGCCTTCCGACGGCCCGAGACGGCCCAAGAGGCCCGAAAGATTGCCCAAGAGGCCTCCGGGATGGCCCCAGAACGGCCCAAGGGGCTCCCACGACGGCCCCAAAAAGGCCCCAAGGCAGTCCAAGAGGCCCCCAAGACGCCCGAGATGGCCTTCACGATCCTGGAGCACCCCAAGCAGGTTTCAAGTCGGCCAAAAGAGGCCCCCACGACGGCTTCCGACGGCGTGGCACGGGCCAGGAGTGCCCTGAGGCAGCCAAAGGAGCCCCCCCGAGAAGCCCCCCAAAGGCCCCCAAGAGGCCAAGGAGGCCTCCAAGATGCCTCTAAGAGGCTCCCGGGGAGCTAGCTCCCAGGAGGCCAAAAGAGTACCCCCAGAGGCTCCCAAGATGCTCCTTCCCCCTCCTCCTCCTCCTCCTCCTCCTCCTCCTCCTCCGCCTCCTCCTCCTCCTGATCTTCCCCGCCGTCCTCCCCCAAAAGTTTCCCGAAGTGTGTCCACAGCGGTTGGGGCAACACATGGTTCGATAGCTCCGCAGAGCTCTTGCCACAACGCTCGGCCACATGGGCGATTTCAAAAGGCAGGGGGCGGCGGTGATTCGACGTAGACGTCCTCGATAACGCCAACGTCTCAATATGCACTGATGGTTCCTATCCGCCCCCAGATGATGTTCCCAGATGCGTCAAGGCAGCGCCAAGACGTACCAACGCAATTCTGACATATCACATTGTGATAGAGAGGGAGGCAGCGGCACGGGGCGAAGCACGGTTATAATAACTTAGGTAGGGCATGTCCTCCTACAGGCGGATGTGGAAGATAAGTCCAAATACTCGAAACAAGTTCAAGAACGGTCAAACATTGTCGAAAGAACGTCCCCATAGTATTGTTGATTGTTTTTGAATATTCCTCCTGTAGAGGGAGAGGGACATGCCCGACTTAAAACTGTGCTCAGGATGAGCTCTGGTTTCCAGGCCGCTCCTTCGGTCCAGCTCGGGCAACCCATTCGTGGCCGAGGCTCGCCGCAGCCAGAAAAGCCCATTCGCTCCTCACTCAGCCTTCCCTACTGCAGAGCGACGACTATATGCTTCCTAGCTCTCGCTAAAGACGAGCTTTCGCATGAACACCGCCACAAACAAACAACGTGGGCATGAAGCACAAAGCTCCCAAAAGCTGTACGGATACAGGGCGGGTGCACACAGAAAACGAGCCATCGACCCAGCGACGCACGTCAGAAAAACGTGGGTCAAGAACATGAGCTCCTTCACCGACGCCCCCTGGCTCCATGGAGATACCCAAAAAGAACAAGATCCCGAGGTGAGGAGCCCATACACGAAGTACTCAAAGGTGCACCTCCAAAATTCTGGTTGTCTCTGACTCTGGTGCCAGCTACACAGGGCAAGAGGGTTCTCCCAGCTCCAACAGGGTCAAGACTTGTCACCCTTCCTGGACGTTCGGGGAGGGAGGGGGAAAGGCGGGAGGGAGGGCTAGATGAAAGCCGCGATGGGCAGCCCCAGAAGAGGAAAGTTTCCCGCTGGGCTCGCTCCCTGGCCCGACCATAGGCTTGACCCCCCCTCTGCAAGCCCCCGATCTTCCAGACTTCCCAAGGCACAACCCCTGTGGGCGAGAAGTACAAGGCAAGAACGACAGACTGACACGGCCCTGCGGCGGGCACACGAGCAATCGACCCGTGCCGCGGAGGGAATCCGTCCCATGCCCAGGAAGAGAAGAGATCAAGGGGCCCAAGGACACACAAATAAATATACACAAATAAAAAGATTCCCCATATTTCCAATATTTTCTGGGTTTTTGTCTTCCCCCCCACTTCCCATATTTTCCTATATTTTCTGGGGAATCGACGATTAATTGTGTCTATGTGTTTTCTCCCTCCTGAAGAGAGACCGCCCCGCCTTCGTCAGGCAGTGAGTGCAGAGCTGCGCTGACTACGGCGGAGGCCAGTCCACGAGGAACCGCCCACAAGAGACCCCACCCCGAGACTCCAGGGCGTCGTCTTGATCTTTGGCGTGGGAACGCCGCGCTTCCCATGGAACAGCCATCGACATGGAGACCCAGGGCACCCTGAATGGCAAGCAGGGTGCTCTCGGCACGGGCCTCCCCTGTCACCGACCACCTCGCCGCTCGGGACCGCACGCCAGCCCTGGGCCCCGCACGGAGACCGGCGAGGCTGCCGGTGGACGTCCCCCGAGGCGGCTCGTGCTCCCTCCTCCGCGTCGTCCTTCCGGTGTCCCTCTGACTCTGTGGCTGGCTCCCTCCCCTCCTCCGCCTGCGGCCCGGGCTCGCGCGCAGGAGCGAGCCGCGACGCACCACCCGCGCCCACCCTGGGGGGCGCGGCCCTTTCGGAGGGCTCCGATTTACATTGACAGGAGTGGGAGGCAGGGGACCAACGTCCTGGCTCTTCCTCCCGCAGAGGGGGGGGGGACGAACAGAGCGGTGGCGCTGCTCCGCGGACCGCTCCCATCGGAATCTCTTCCTCGGGGGAGGACTAGGAGGAGGAGGAGGAGGAGGAGGAGGAGGAGGAGGAGGAGGAGGAGGAGGGGGAGGAGGAGGAGGAGGAGGAGGAGGAGGAGGGGAGGAGGAGGGGGAGAGGAGGGGAGGAGAGGAGAGGCGGAGAGGCGGCGGAGGAGCAGGAGAGGAGAAGAGAGAAGAGGAGAGGAGAAGAGAGGAGAGAAGAGAGGAGAGGAGGAGGAGGAGGAGGAGGAGGAGGAGGAGGAGGAGGAAGAGAAGGAGGAGGAGGAGAAGGAGCGGGGAGGAGGAGCGGGGAGGAGAGGAGAGAAGAGCAGAGCAAAGCAGAGCAGAGCAGCGGAGAGAAGATGCCTCCTCCGTCCCTCCCCTCCCGAGCGGCCTCGGCGTGGGAGAGCGGCTCCATCCGCTGGTCAGACGGGGGCGGCAGGAGGGGCCGAGCGGCGAGGGGGCGGCGGCCAGGGGCGAAAAAGCTCCGCGGCGAGGGGGAGATGCGGCCGGGAGGGCCCCGGCAGCGCGCGAAGGGGGGGAAGGAGGAGGAGGAGGAGGAGGAGGAGGAGGAGGAAGAGGAGGAGGAGGAGGAGGAGGAGGAGGAGGAGGAGGAGGAGGCGATGAGGAGGAGGAGGCGGAGGAGGCGAGGAGGAGGAGGCGGAGGAGGCGAGGAGGAGGAGGCGGAGGAGGCGAGGAGGAGGAGGAGGAGGAGGAGGAGGAGGAGGAGGAGGAGGGGGAGGAGGAGGAGGAGGAGGAGCAGGAGGAGGAGGAGGAGCAGGAGGAGGCGGAGGAGGAGGAGGAGGAGGAGGCGAGGAGGAGGAGGAGGAGAAAAAGGTGGAGCAGGAGGAGGAGGAGGAGGAGGAAGAATAGGAGGGGGGCGGGGCACGGCGGGGGTTCAGGACTCCGACGGGGTGTGGTGTGCCCGGAGAGGCTCGAGCCCAGGGGCCCCTCCAAGGGTGGCGAGCACGCCTTGTGCTGCACCTTCTAACCAGCCTCGAACCTATCCCTATCCCTAAGATGGGCGAGCAAAAAGCGAGGACAATCTCAGGGATAGGCCCTCAAAAACTGAGGGAATCCTTAAGATCGGCATCGAGGTGAGGTGATGTCAAACATAGGGATAGGGATATGTTTCAAACTGGTAACCTTCGGGGGACCTTTATCTGTCCCGCCGCGCCGAAATCCGCGTCGAGTCCGTGTCGAGCGCGTCAGATCCGTGCTGGATCCGTGTCGGATCCACGCCAGATCCGCGTCGATGCCGCACCGAGCCCACGTCGGGCGCAGGGGAAGACACGTGGCACCAACCCCCGCCCAAGCGCCTACCCGCCCCCTCGCTTTCCCCTGCTTACCCGTGTCTGCCAGAAACCTCAGGTGCGTTTCTACGGGAGCTATGGGATGTCAAGAGGCTGATTGTTGAGTGGCAGATAGCAGCAAGTAGTGGCGATCGGCCGCCACGTGTGGCAACCGGCGGAAAACTTGAACAATGACGTCCTTCCTCGTCCTTCCTCCTCCCCTCCTCCTCCTCCTCCTCCTCCTCCTCCTCCTCATCCTCCTCCTCCTCCTCTTCCTCCTCCTCCTCCTCCTCCTCCTCCTCCTGCTCCTCCCCTTTCCCCCTCCCCCCCTCCTCCGTCACCGTCGCGTCGCCGACGCAGTTGTCGCCGCCGCCGCGTCTTCGATGCCGCCTGCGAAGTCGTCGTCACACCCCCGCGCGGAGGCAAGCGCGCGGGCGCGCGCGGCTGCACGCCAGAGCCCCCTTCCCTCCTCCTCCTCCTCCTCCTCCTCCTCCTCCTCCTCCTCCTCCTCCTCCTCGCAAATCCTCCAGCCATTTCGCACTCGAGCAGTGTTGCAGGTACGTACTTCGAAGTGGCATCGTGCCTGCGAGCCATTTCTGTGATCTTTGCCCAGGATCTTACATGGGCTCTCCAAACGATGTGCTGCCAGGCCCGAAGTTCCCCACGTGGGGGTGCAAATGCGGGACTGACGGGAATTGGGCCAGCAGGCTCAAGTGCAGGGGATGTCAGCAGCCAGCCCCTCAGCGGATCCAAGCCGACGCCAAGGCAGCCGCGCAGCAGCTCCGCGTCCCTTCCCAGCGCGGGCCCAAGGGAGCGTGGGCCAATGGGCCGCCAGGCGAGTCGGCATCGATCAAGGCGCTCAAGGCAGAGCTCAGTGCCTTGCGCGCTCAAGTCGGGGCAGGAGGAGGCGGAGCGGCCCAGCGGCCAGCGACGCAGCCGCAACAGCCCCAGTCGGACCTCACATTCGGACAGGTGGTGCAGTTTCTCAAGGCCTACAAGGTCGATGACGCTGTCATCACTTCAGTGCAGCAGAAGCAGATTGAGGAGCAGGAAGCCAGGCCAACATCTGCCAGTGCTGCCCAGCACAGGGTCGAGAACTCGAAGAAGAAGGTGGAACGCCTGGAGCAGAAAGTGGTCAGCTTCACGCAGCAGCGGGATGAGCTGGACAGAGCCATCGCCGACGCCGAGTCGCAGCTCACGGATGCGCGCGCGGAGCTGGAGCGGAACATCAAGATATCACACCGCGTGCACCTCGAGCAGACCACCGACCCCTTCGAGTTCGGTTTCGCAGGCCTCGCGGCATCGGTCAAGGAGTCGGCGGACGGACGCCAGGCTCTTGAAGTGCTGCGCAGGTTGCAAGAAACGGCGGCCAAGCAAGCCGCCGATGAGGCAGCGGCTGCTGCTCAGACCGGCGCTGCTGCTGCTGCAGCTGGCGCTGGGGTGCCTGGTGCAGGGGTCGCAGGCGGGGGCGCTCAGAATGGGACTGCAGCTGGAGAAGCTGGAGAGACTGGTTTCTCCAAGATGGAACAGGACGACTTCGATGACGCGGAGTTCCATGCAGGCCTCAAGCGTTTATACGACAGCGGAGATGAGAAGGATGCCGTCGCTAAGATCATTGCGGAGCATTCGGCGAAGAAGCAGCGGCGGCTTTGATGGAGCAGGATATGAGTTATCGCTGGAGGAATGGCCTCCGCTCGGAGTGGAGGCCCTGCCCAAGAGGCCTGCTCGGCACCAGGCTGTGCGGCGGGAGGCGGTCGCAGCCCCAGCGGACCTCCAGATGTTCTGGGACTAAAATGAGATCGACCAGGAGTGGTCCTGCGCCTTCGCCGTGCCTGCGCTGCAGGTGCCGCCTCGGATGTCTCCGAGTGGCGACATGCCAGCCCCCGTGCTACGAGGAGGCGGAAGGCCTCCACTGGGCCAAGGGGAGAGGGATTCAGCCCCTCATCGTCACACCCCTTGGCCCACATCGGCTTCGAGTTCCTTGACGTGTGCTGGACCATCTGCGTCGAGAGGTGCACTCACGGCCCCAGAGGGGCCGCAGAGGTCGCCACATGAAGGAGCTGAAGGTATTCCCCAACTGGCCCACGTCGGGGTTGGGGGCAGGGGCGACGCAGACGACATCCCTGCATCACGGAGGGCGTCTGCGGCTCCATCGGGTACAATCGGTGCCGGCTGCGGCTTGGAAGCCGCGGCCTCTCGTCCACAAGTTGAGCTCGATTTCGCTTTAGAAAAGCATGTGTCAGGACCCGACAGGAGGACGCTTGAACCTCCTGGTCGTAATCTTCTAGTCGACGAACGAGTTCCTGGTGTGGCTCGGGGCTCGACTGAAAGCCGCCTCGCATCGGGCATCGAGGATGCCGACGTGTCTGGGGTGGAGTTGCAGGAGCGCCGCTGCGAGTTTCAGGACGTGACTGCCAAGGGAGTTTATGTGGATCGGTTTCAGGTGGAGCTAGGCTGCTACGAGGGAGAAGTCTCAATCGACGGGCCCCCAGAGCCGAAGCAGGAGCCCAAGGGAGAGGCCAAGTCGCTCACCATCCTCGGCATGAACTCGAACGCGTGGAGCACCGCGGAGTCAGTCGTGGAGTGGCTCATGGACCACGGCACTCAGAACGGCGGTCTGGATGTGGCCCCCGATGTGCTCAGCGTGCAGGAGACAAGGCTGAAGAACCCCGACAAGGTGATCGCGGCAACTCGCTGGTGTACGAGACGAGGTTGGCACGTTGCTCAGGGGATGGCTCACAGCACTGGCCCAGGTCCTACTCAAAGTTCCTCTGGAGTTGCAGTTGCAGTGCAGCAGTCGATCGCTTCAGAACACGTGACCTCAATCGAGTTGGGGGACAGCAAGAGTCGATTTGTGATTAGGAAGGCGAGTGTCGGCTTCCCGCAAGGCATGCTGTTCATCTCAGCTTATTTCGTCGCAGGCTTCGAGTTGACGGGACCCAACTTGTTTTTGCTGGAAGCGCTAGGCGAGTTTCTCCTAAGCCAGTCGCTGCCCTGGATCGTACAGGGGGACGTCAACTTTTTGCCGTCGGAATTGATTGCCCCAGGCTGGCTTCAGACTGTTCGGGGGGAAGCCGCCGCGCCGACGACGTCGACGTTCTCTGGGTCCCTGTTGATCAAAAATCGGACCGAGGACGAACGCTCCCAAGTCGTGAAGGAGGGCATGGCCCTGCACGATGATGAGGTGGAGGTTACAGGTGGGGGGGGCGTGTCTTGGACTACTTCGTGTTGGCAGAGTGCCTCATGTCTAGGGTCAGGAGCCTCCAGGTCCTCGTGGATGCCCCGCTGCACCCCCATAGCCCCGTCTACATGGAGCTCGAGGGCCTCTCTCACACGGCGGTGATCTTCAGGCAAGTAAGACTCAAGAAGGCCTTTGAGCACGACCTCTACGGACCCCATCAGGAGCCTCCAGGAGATCTCGACTGGGGGTGGAATCTGGGCGCAGACAGCATTGAGCTTCCCCTGGAGGAGATGTGCAAAAAGATGGTTTACGTTTTCGGAAGCCAGGCTCGTCCACCTCTATGGGATTGAAGAGTCGGACATCAAGTACTACACGGGAAGGGCCCGAGGGCCCAGGATGCAGAAAGTTCCCCTAGGGGCTCTTTGGGACAAAGACCAGAGGCGGCGTTTCTCGAGCACCACCACGTCTTGGGTTGCTTTTCAGGCCCTGCTTCAGCGCTGCCGTCATTCTGCTGCAGGTGCAGTCGGCCGTCGAGGCCGTGAGTTTCTCTTCAGCTGGCGCGCCAAGCTGGAGCGCATGATAGATAGCATGCAGCCCGTCGAGGGCGTTATCTCTGCCTCGATGCTCGTGGAGCTCGCTAGGGACGCCTCAGAGGGAAAGCTTCAGGGGGACTCGGAGGTGCTGGAGGAGTTAGACAAGGAGGTCGACAGGAGGAGGAAGCAGGATGCCAAGGAGAGCCTGAAGGAGTGGAAAGAGTGGGCGGTGGGATCTGTAAAAGGAGGAGGCAAAGCAGCGCATGCGTTTTCAAAGCGTACTTTGCCGAGCCCCACGTCCCTGCTGAACGAATCAGGCCATCCTGTCTGTGGGCAAGAGGCTCTCAGTTTTCTGTTGCAGGTCTGGACGCCGCTCTGGATCGCAGCGGGCCGAGGGGCCCATCACCCGTCGTCATGGACGATCCCGCCTGAGGAGCCCGAGCTGCCGCCCATCTCGGAAGACCAGCTTCGAAGGGTATGCAAGAGGTACGCCAGAAGGTGTGGCTTGGGGTGGGATGGTTTCCATCCGCGCTGGGTTCTGGATCTAAGCGGGGAATATGTAGCTCGGTTGGTCGACGTACTGCATCAGTTCGAGAGGGCCCCGAAAGACCTCCTGTTGTTCATGACGAATATAGTATTTATTGATAAGAGTGATGGGGGGGTTCGCCCCATTGGGCTGTTAGCGTTTTTCGCGAAGATATCGTCCAGGGTCCGTCAACCGCTGTTCAAAAAGTGTGAGCAGGCGCACATGGAAGATGTGTTCTGGGGTGATAGCAGTACCACCACATGTGAACGGGCGGGGTGGATACATAATCTACTGGGCAGCTACTGTAAAAGTGTTGGGTTCGATTCTGGTACCGCTTTGCTAGACCTGTCAAAGTTCTACGAACACATCGGGCACGAGGATTTGTACCGAGCTGCTCTTCAATTTGAGTTTCCCATTCGACTGCTACGGTGCCTGTGCACGGTGTACACATGCCCGCGCACGCTGCTCTACGGCGGCGCGGTGTCTAGCATCGTGCGCGCGAACGGCTCAGTAATAGCAGGCTGCAGTGGGGCGACCAGTTTGGCGAAGCTGCTCCTGCTAGGGCCCTTGTTGAAGGCCAAAGAAGGGAGACCGCAGCTATACATCAGGAACGTGGTAGATGACATTGCACTGCAGGCGTGTGGAAAGGCTATCCCGGTCGCGTCGGTCCTCAGCTCGGGTGTCGAGTCGCTGCTCGGGGACTTCGATCGGCTTAAACTTCCTGTTGCTGTGAAAAAGACCAAGTACATTTGCAGTGCCGCTGTACAGAAGCTTCTCCAGGGGCAATGGCGTATCCCGCCCTCGTCGCGAGTGGACACGGCTCGAAATCTGGGAACGGATGCGGCGCCAGGCTCTTGTCGTAGAGTGGGGATAGCCAGAAGTAGGTTTGCAAATGCTAGATCTAGAGCTTGTAGGCTTCAGATTTTACGTGAGGCTGGGGCTGAAGTAGGCCTCATCCAAAGAGTCGGGGCCACAGCCGTGGCCCTGTGGGGGAGTAGTGTGATGGGTATTCCCCCGTCTGCGATGCACGGTCTCCGAGTGCCGGCCGCTAGAAGTATAGGTCGGCTCCCCAAAGGCTGTAGTTTAGGGCTCAGGCTCCATTCGTTCAGGATGGGCTTGCTGTGTGACCCCTTGGTGGCTTACACGGGGCACGTGGCCTTTCAATGGGCCACGGCTGTTTGGGATAGTTTCCCTTCAAGGCTGATCCTGGGGGCGACGATGGAGGCGGCTATCGAAAAACTGGCGCGCTATCGCCACCCCTGGAGGGTTGCCTCGTCGCCCGCGGATGTTGCTTGTTTATCCCTGGACAGGATCGGCTGGAGGTTTTTAACCAGCACCAGGCCCCGCGATGATTTAGGCTCGGTCTGGAACCTCAGCCAGCTGTCGCCCTGTGAGATCAGGGAACTAGTGCACGAAGGAGCTGCCAGAGCCTCCGACAGGCTTGCGTTGGAAAGTGTGGGGCGCCTTGGGTTCGAGGGCCCTCGGAAGCTCGACGGTGTGTTTCCCATTTTTTGGGCCGGCCTTGGAACGCTCCTCAGGGGTAAAACCAAAGACTGGTCGGCCCATCACCAGCGTGCGCTGCGTTCGCTCGTGTGCAATGTGCATTGGCCACAGGCCAGAATGTACGGTCATGGGATGCACAGTTCAGATGTCTGTCAACTTTGTAAGATGGCACGGGGGACGCTGTGGCACAGGCAGTATGAATGTGCGGCACACAGCAGCGTCAGAAGAGACGCGGTCTCCCCCTGGCTTGCAGCTCGTGCTCGCCGTGTCTTGGACGGGGGGGAGGACGTCGGGGAGCGGTTTGCGAGATGTGTGATGCCCAGCCCCTTGGCTTTTATTCCGCGAGAAGAGCCCGAGACCACGATCAGGTGGGTGAATAGGCCTGCCAGTGGATTCCTCACGGGGTGCATCTTTAGTGACGGATCGGCCTTGTGGCCCTCTCTCCCAGGGGTCTGCCGAGCTGGATGGGCTCTCGTGCAGGTGGATCCTTTGGGAAATGTGCTGCATGCTGCATACGGCCCAGTGCCGCTCAGTTTCGGCCCCCGCCAAACGGCCAAAGATGGCGAGGATTTCGCAATTTTCATGCTCACACAAGTTGGCATCACTCCTTTCGTTTTGTATCTGGATTGCAAGGCCACTCTTGATATCTTGCTCGGAGGTCCAGGGTCTGGGGCTGAAGCGAGGTCCCCGAGAGGCCACATGTGGAGCCCGTTCTGGGCCGCCTTTGAGGGGTGCGACATTCAGGCCCATAAGACCCTGGCCCATGCTACCAGGAACGACATTGAAGCTGGTCGCACAACGGTCTGGGAGAAAAAGGCTAACTCCAGCGCCGATCAGTATGCCAAGCTAGGGGCAAGGATGCATGGAGTCGATGACGCCCACGCCGAACTTTTTCGAGGTTTCAAGGCCCTTGTGGCTGAGCAGGGGAGGTGGGCGGGTAGGCTGGAAGTTTTGATGGCCACCAGCGGCCAGAGCAGGCAGGACACGGTCGGGTTGCAGTTGCACGACCAGGAGCTGCCTGCGGAGCCCCCGTCCCCCCCCCGACGTCGCCGAGGAGGAGGAGGAGGTCGTCGTTTCGTCGACTGTCGTGGGTGCGGAGGAAGGAGTGGATCCGTGCTGGGCCGACGAGGCCAGATATGCGTTCTACTTCAGGCGGCACGCTTTAGTCCGTTGCTCGATCGAGACGCCCTCAAAGGTCGGCGACAAAGTGGTCTTTTGCTTTCGGTGTGGGGGCTACTCCTCGGGGCGTCTGGGCCGCACCCTCCTGGAGCGTTGTCTCGGGAAGCCTGCCAGCCCTGGGATCAGGACCCAGTTAAATCGCATCCGTGCTGGAAAGCACCCACACTACCGTGCCACCACGAAATCCCTCGTGCTCGGTCCCGCTGGCCCGTTGAGCTCCCAGGAACAGGTCGAGATCGAGGGATTAGTGGATTCGTGTGAAGCAGCGGCGGCGAGCTCGAGCTCGACTGCGGCTGAAGGCTTTTGTCCAGGACTGCCCACGCAAGAGGCTGTTCTGGCGGCCTTTGGGATTCTGGAGTCTGAGCTGCCGAGGGTTAAGGAACTCGGGCAGCGTCGGGCCGTGGACGGCTCAGACGGTGGGTCTGAATCCTCCGACGGCGAGCTCTTCTGATGCTGAACCCGCCTTCATGGCCGTCCACCACCACCACCTCGCAAATCCTCCTCCTCCTCCTCCTCCTCCTCGCCCCTCCTCCTCCTCCTCCTCCTCCTCCTCCTCCTCCTCCTCCTCCTCCTCCTCGTCGTTGTCGTGCTGAAGGCTTGGCGGCACCGCGTCTCGCGCTTATTCCCTCACCGAGCTGCGGCCCCCGGAGCCCGCCGGGCGCCGGCTGTCCGCGGGGGCGGGCGCGAGGAGCGCGCCGGGGTGCCGCGCTGCGCGGGCCGCGGGGGCAGCGGCGGGGCGCACGGGGCCGCACTGCAGGGAGAGGCGGACGGGGGAGAGTAAAGGGGCCCCAGGACACAAATAGATACACTCAAATAGAAGTATTCCCAATTTATTCCCATATTTTCTAGGTTTCTGTCTTCCCCCCATTTCCCATATTTTCCCATATTTTCTCAGGAATCGAGGATTAATTGTGTCTGTGTGTTTTTTCCCCTCCTGAGAGAAGAGGGGTCGAGGAGGATCGAGGGTGGTCGTGGAAGAGGGGCGGGATCGAGGGGGGGGGAGGAAGGAAGATCGAAGGGGGTCGAGGGGGATCGTGGAGGAGAAGGGGGGAGGGAGCAGGAGCAGGAGACCCGGGGAGCGAGGCGGAGGGAGGGGGATCGAGGGGGGCTCACGGAGAATCGGGCCATCGGGGCCATCCAAGAACGACCCGGGGCGACAGAGTGGCCCCGGGGCCAAGACGCCAGGCACAAGACACCCCGAGCTATTCGATGCGTGGGCCCCCGTGGCTTTTCATCCCTGGCTGCGCGTTTGCCGCAGCGAGGCCCGAGCTCCCCCGAGAGCGGCCTCTGGGGGCGGAAGCGACGACGAGCTGCCTGTTCCCACGTGTTCGCGGGGAGCCGCAGGTCCTGGGGGCGAGGGATCGGAGAGCTCTGAGGGGGGCTGGGGCTGTCCAGCCAGGCGCAGCCGGTGCGAGGGAGCCCTGCCGATGCGGAGGGCCCTCCTCAATTGGGCTCGTCGATGTGGGTGAGGAATTCCTTGTCCTCGCCGGGCGCGCTGCCAGGGGGGCGACAGGTCGAGCTGACGGAACGGGGCGGGCGAGCAAGGGGGGAGTTTTGTGGCAACTCGTGGCAGCCTGCCATACCATGTGGTTGGCTCTTGCGGATCGACGCTGATCGAAACTCATCGACGCCCACGACGCGAAATCGACGATAAATCGACGCTGATCGGTGCGAATCGACGCTGAATCAGCACAGTATCATCGACTTCCAGGCGCTAGTCGACGCTGACGCCTTCTAAAAACGGAACTACGACGGTATACATCGTCGTCGTTGGTACTTCTCATCCTCGTCGTCCGCACATTTCCGGAACCACGCCGGCATCTCTTGCCATCCGTCGCGATCTGGATCGTTCGTGAGCTCCAAAGGCGGGGGGGGATCGCAGCGGGGGCATGGTCAGCGAAGCAGCTCACGTACGCAAGGTTCGCTGTCGTGTCTACCGGCGGCGACCCCGCTGCTGGCGTTCAACGTGGAACGCCGCCGGCGACCCAGAACCGGTCACTGTCGAAAGCTCTGACATTTTCGCAACGGCCGATCGTTCAAGGTTGAACGATCCCCCCGGTGTCAGAGACCAACGCTAGGGTCGACACGACACGAGCCCGCGGCAGCTGGGTTAGAGCCTGTTCTTTATTTTCTGGAAGAGCGGCCGTCACCGGCCTCGCCTCCCCCCCCCCCGAGACGACCTCACGTTCCGCGCCGGCGACGTCCGGGAATGCCAGGAATGATCGAGGCCAAGTAGGCGCGGCACGTGGGTGGCCATCTGCACCACAGCGCCTGTGTACACCACACTGCTCGCGTGCACCACAGCGCGCGCGTACACCACAGCGCCAGTGTACACCGCAACAGCCGTGTGCAGCGCAGCGCCTGTGCACACCACAGTGCTGGTGTGCACCACAGCGCGTTTGTACACCACAGCGAATGTGTACACCGCAGCGACCATGTGCAACACAGCGGTTGAGTACACCACTGTGCTTGCGCATACCGCAACGCCTGTGCACACCACAGCGCACGCGTACAGCATCCGCGTGCAAGGCAGCGCTGGTGCACACCACAGCACTTGCGTGCACAGGACAGGTAGGAGGAGCATGTAGGTGAGGATCTGCTGCGGAAGCTAAAAATCACGCAAGGGAAGTGTTGAGAATAGAATGCGATGTTTTTTCCCTCCTCCCGCTTCCTCCTCCTCCTCTTCTTCCTCCTCCTCAGCCTCCTCTCCTCCTCATCCTCCTCTTCCTCCCATTCCTCCTCCTCCTCCTCCCTCACGCTTCCCCCGTCGTGCGGGTCGGCGCTACAGCGCACGTGCGTATTGCAGTGTGCAGCGAAGAATGATCGTTTGAATCAATCAGCTTGATTTTCGAACGGCCAATTCTGCGGGAGCCTTCTGGACGCAGTTCGGAGGAGTCAGGATGATGCGGGAGGACTCGGGAGGACTCGGGAGGACTCGTAGATTCCAGCGGCGCTCCTTTTTCTATAAGGATTAGTTTCCAAATCCTGTGCATAAAGTATTTATGTTATGTGGAATCCACAGGCGTTCCGTTTTGTCAGAAGGCTTCCTCTTTAAATTATATATACAAAAGTGGTGCTCTGTTGCGCACGGTTGCTGTGGTGCACACAGGCGCCGTGGTGTACACAGGCGCTGTGGTGTACGTAGGCGATGTGGTGTATACGAGTGTTGTGTTGCACACGGCTGCTGTGGTGTACGCAGGCGTTGTGGTGTACACAAGCGCTGTGGTGCACGCAGGCACTGTGGTGCGCACTGGCGCTGTGTTGCACGCGGCTGCTGTGGTGTACATGGGCGGTGTGGTGTACACAGACACTGTGGTGCACGCAGGCACTGTGCTGTTACACAGGCGCTGTGGTGCAGATCGCCACCATACATGCTCCTGCTGTTGTACCCGTCCTCGGTCATTCCAGGGCATTCCCAGACGCCGCCGGTGCGAAACGTGACGTCATCGGCCCCCTTCCCTCACCCACCAGGTGACGGCCGTCGTCGCCCAGGAGTGGCACGCGTGCCCTGGCTCTTGCACCAAGGAGCTGCGAGGGACGGGAGGCTTTCGCCCCATTCCTCCAGTCCGGGGGGGGGGAGAGGACGACCGACGACCGAACGACGACGACGAAAATGAAGAGATCCGAGCTCTAGAAGAAGACATGAAAAACATGCTCTAGGTATTCAGTTGTGCATGAGAATATATGTATGTATATGTCAAACAACAACAACAACAACAACAACAACAACAACAACAACAACAACAACAACAACAACAACAACAACAACAACAACAAAATTACCCTGGCGACGTACCCAACCCCTGCGCAAAAGCGGGGCGCAAATAGTTTAGGATACTTTATAAGGGGGCGATGACGGAGCGAGGGTTACATATGTCTGCAGACGGAATTCGGGAGACTCGCAGGACACTGGCTACAGGAAAAGGGCTTGATAAAGCTGATGATTTACAATTCCTGAGCACTCCTAGCCACTTCGAAAACGGGGATCACAGCAGGCCTCGAAAGTGGCGACAGGTTCACAGATCGCAGCCCCGCAGGGACGGCGAGGTCTCATTTGAATCTGCCCGTGGCCCTCACTGTGCTGGGCCCCCCAGCAGGCCTCGAAAATGGCGGCAGTTTCGCAGATCGCAGCCCCCCAGGGATGGCGAGGTCTAATTTGAATCCGCGCGTGGCCCTCACTGTGCTGGGCCCCCCAGCAGGCCTCGAAAGTGGCGACAGTTTCACAGATCGCAGCCCCCCAGGGAGGGCGAGGTCTAATTTGGATCTGCCGCGATTACCCTCTATGCTGGACCCCCCAGCAGGCCTCGAAAGTGGCGACAGTTTCACAGATCGCAGCCCCCCAGGGATGGCGAGGTCTAATTTGAATCTGCCGCGTTACCCTCTATGCTGGAGCCCCCCAGCAGGCCTCGAAAGTGGCGACAGTTTCACAGATCGCAGCCCCCCAGGGATGGCGAGGTCTAATTTGAATCCGCCGCGTTACCCACTGTGCTGGGCCCCCCAGCAGGCCTCGAAAGTGGCGACAGTTTCACAGATCGCAGCCCCCCAGGGATGGCGAGGTCTAATTTGGATCTGCCGCGATTACCCTCTATGCTGGACCCCCCAGCAGGCCTCGAAAGTGGCGACAGTTTCACAGATCGCAGCCCCCCCCCCCCCCAGGGATGGCGAGGTCTAATTTGAATCTGCCGCGATTACCCTCTATGCTGAGCCCCCCAGCAGGCCTCGAAAGTGGCGACAGTTTCACAGATCGCAGCCCCCCAGGAATGGCGAGGTCTAATTTGGATCTGCCGCGATTACCCTCTATGCTGGACCCCCCAGCAGGCCTCGAAACTGGCGACAGTTTCACAGCCCCCCGCAGGCAAGACAGAAAGAGGCAGGAAAGAGGCGGGAGGCGGGAGGAGGAAGGACGCGACCACACTGCTCTATTCAAAACGAATACCCAACCAAGGAGGGTTGGGAAAAAACACTATTGCCGGGCACCTCACGGCGCCAGCAGCGCCCCCGTAACGAGGGGTGCGCGCCCCACGGCCCGCGGGCGGGCCGAAGCCGGCTGCGAGTGCGGCAGTGTCGCACCCGCCCCTCTCGTGCTCCCCTCGTCCTCCTCTCGTCCTTCCCTCGTCCTCCTCTCCTCCTCCTCCTCTCGTCCTCCTGTCCTCCTCCTCTCGTCCTCCTCTCGTCCTCCTCTCGTCCTCCTCTCGTACTCCTGTCGTCCTCCACTCGCCCTCCTCTCGTACTCCTCTCGTCCTCCACTCGCCCTCCTCTCGTCCTCCTCTTGTCCTCCTACCGTCCTCCTCTCGTCCTCCTCCCGGCCTCCTCTCCTCCTCCCCTCCTGCTCCTGTCGTCATCCCCTCGTCCAACTCTCGTCCTATTATCGTCCTCCTCTCGTCGTCCTCTCGTCCTCCTCTCGTCCTCCTCTCCTCCTCCCCTCCTCCTCCTGTCGTCCTCCCCTCGTCCTTCTCTGGTCCTCGTCTCGTCCTCCTCTCCTCCTCCTCCTCCTCCTCCTCCTCCTCCTCCTCTCGTCCTCCTCTCGTCCTCCTCTCGGCCTCCTCTCCTCCTCCCCTCCTCCTCCCCTCCTCCCCCTGTCCTCCTCCCGTCCTCCTCGCGTCCTCCTCTCGTCTCCCGCCCCTCCCCCATCCTCATCCCCTGCCCCACTCCCCTCGACTGGCCTGCCGCTCCCCCCACGCGCCTCTCCGGTCCGAGTCACCCCCCACTCGTCCGACCGAGAGCAGGGCGCGCGTGCACGCTGCATATGCACGGGAGATGCCGTCGGACCTGGGCCAAAAATTAGCCTGGCGAAGGACCCAACCATATGCAGTGAGTACCGTCGTTGTGAGTATCGCAATCGGTGGAGATCCCTGTGGGCCGCGAAAGGCTGTCCTGGGTAGGGGACACGCATGTGACTGCAGCAACTGTTGCCTTCGGTGGAGCTCCCTATGGGGCCACGAAACGCTGTCCTGGGTGGGTGGAGACGCATGCGAACTGCGGCACTGGGGCTTTCGGTTGAGCTCCCTGTGGGGCAACGAAACGCTGTCCTGGATGGGGGAGACGCATGCGAGTGCAGTTGTGGCCTTCGGTGGAGCTCCATATGGGGCCACGAAGCGCTGTCCTGGATTGGGGAGACGCATGCGAACTGCGCCACTGGGACTTCGGTGGAGCTCCTTATGGGGCTACGAAAGGTTGGCCTGGGTGGGGGAGACGCATGCGAACTGCGCCACTGGGGCCTTCCTGGGTGGGGGAGACGCATGCGAACTGCGCCACTGGGACCCTCGGTGGAGCTCCCTATGGGGCCACGGAACGTTGTCCTGGGTGGGGGAGACGCATGCGAACTGCGCCACTGGGGCCTTTGGTGGAGCTCCCTATGGGGCCACGAAACGTTGCGAACTGCGCCCTGGGTCGGTGGGAGACGCTGTCCTGGGCGGGGGGGACGCATGAACTGCGCCACTGGGACCCTCGGTGGAGCTCTCTATGGGGCCACGAAACGCTGTCCTGGGTGGGGGGAGACGCATGCGAACTGCGGCATTGGGACCCTCGGTGGAGCTCCCTATGGGGCCACGAAACGCTGTCCTGGGTGGGGGAGACGCATGCGAACTGCGCCACTGGGCCTCGGTGGGGCTCCCTATGGGGCCACGAAACGCTGTCCTGGGTGGGGGAGACGCATGCGAACTGCGCCACTGGGACCCTCGGTGGAGCTCCCTATGGGGCCACGAAACGCTGTCCTGGTTGGGGGAGACGCATGCGAACTGCACCACTGGGCCTCGGTGGGGCTCCCTATGGGGCCACGAAACGCTGTCCTTGGTGGGGGAGACGCATGCTAACTGCGCCACTGGGACCCTCGGTGGAGCTCCCTATGGGGCCACGAAACGCTGTCCTGGGTGGGGGGGACGCATGATAACTGCGCCACTGGGACCCTCGGTGGGGTTCCCTATGGGGCCACGAAACGCTGTCCTGGGCGGGGGAGACGCATGCGAACTGCGCCACTGGGACTTCGGTGGAGCTTCCTATGAGGCCACGAAACGTTGTCCTCCTGGATGGGGGAGACGCATGCGAACTGCGCCACTGGGGCCTTCGGTGGAGCTCCCTATGGGGCCACGAAACGCTGTCCTGGGTGGGGGAGACGCATGCGAACTGCGCCACTGGGACTTCGGTGGAGCTTCCTATGGGGCCACGAAAAGCTGTCCTGGGTGGGGGAGACGCATGCGAACTGCGCCACTGGGACCCTCGGTGGAGCTCCCTATGGGGCCACGAAACATTGTCCTGGGTGGGGGAGACGCATGCGAACTGCGCCACTGGGCCCTTAGGTGGAGCTCCCTATGGGGCTACGAAACGTGTGAGGGGTGCGCCGTGAGCAGAGGCAACGAGGGAGAGGAGGGCGGAGGGAGGAGGCAGCGGGAGGAGGAGGGAGTGAGGGAGACGCGGGGCACCGTCTCTTCAAAACGAGGACCCAACACCACAGGATGGTTGGGAAATAGCATCCCTCGAGAACACGACGACTCTCCGCCGGCCACAACACACAGAACATCCCAAAGGGTACTCCAGATTCCATAACAAAGGGGGGTGGGTCACATGTGGGGGGGGTCTGATTCGAGCTGTCTTGGAGTTTTCGGAGGGGGTCTGGACAAAGGGCAGCCCTTTCATGGATGGTCTGGGGGGATCTAAAACTTCTCGTCTGGGAGGGTTGTGACCCCCTCCCTTTTATCACGAAATCTGGAGTACCCTCCCCAGAATGCACAAGAACATCCAACAAGCACGAAGAACACCAGGGCACCCTCCCCGAACCGACCTCGACCTTACACCTCGGTCCGACTGCGAGGGGAGCGGTGAGGAAAGGCCGGCCTCCCTGCCGACGGGCCGCGGCGACCCCAAGGAGGACGAGGACCAGCAGCTGGAGCGGCAGGGGGGAGAGGAGCAGAGCCGGAGCAGACGGATGGCAGGGGGGAGGAGGGAGGAGGATGAGGAGGAGCAGAGGAGGGGGAGCAGGAAAGAGAAAGAGGGAGGAGGGAGAAAAGGGAGGGGGAGATGAGGAGGGTAGAGGAGAGGAAAGATGAAAGAGGACAGGGAGAAGGAGGAGAGTATCACGGCGAAGACGACGACAACGACGATGAGAAGGCGATGAAGACTACGAAGGGGCAAAAGAAAATACAGATGAACATAGAAGGAGGGCCCCGGCGCTGCGCGCAGGGAGGGCGGCGACCGATGACGACGATCGTCACGGTCACAACGACGGCGACGACGCAACGACGACGACGACCACGACCACCACCACCACGACGAAGACGACGACGACGACGACCACGTCCACGTCCACGACGACGACGACGACGACGACGACGACGACGACGACGGCGACGACGACGGCGACGACGACGTAGAGAGACGACGGCGACGACGACGACGACGTTGGGAACGTGAAGAATACGATGCGAGCGACAAAACAGGGGAGGAAGACCAGGTCGAGGTCGGGGGCTGGGATGAGGAGAAACAGGGCGAAAGCGGTAGCCTTCCATCGACCTCTTGTTCATCCTCCCAGCTTCCCAGCCCCTAGCTCCTCCTCTCCCTCCTCCTCGAGACCCCTGGCGGCCCCCAAGACAGCGCAAGGCCTCCACAGACCTTCGATCCTGAGACTTTCGGAACCGAGCATCTCGCGGACGAGGAAGCAGATGCAAGGAAAGGAAAGAGAATGAGAAGCAGATGCAACGACGACAAGCGACGACGACGACAACAAAGGACAAGCGACGACGACGACGACGACGACGACGACGACGACGACGACGACTACGAACGACGACGAGCGACGACGACGACGAACGACGACGACGACGTCAAACCACAAACGACGACGACGACAACGAACGACGACAAGGGACGACGACGACGACAACGAACGACGACGACGAACGACGACGACGAACAACGACGACGACGACCACGACGACCACGACAAACGACGATGACGACGACGACGAACGACGACGATCGACGACGACGACGACGACGACGACCACGACGACGACAACTACGAACGACGACGACAAACGACGACGACAAACGACGACGACGACGACCACGACCACGACCACGACGACAAACGACGACGACGACGACGACGACGACGACGAACGATGACGAGCGACGACGACGACGACGACGACGAATGACGCCGAGCGTGGAGCGGGGACGAACGACGACGAGCGACGACGAAGGCGACGACGACAACGACGACGACGACGAACGACGAACGAGCAACGACGACGACGAACACCGACGAGCGAACGACGGTTGCGATGACGACGACGACGACGACAAACGATGACAACGACGACGACGAACAGAACGACGACGACGACGATCGACGACGACGATCGACGACGAGCGACTACGACGACGACGAACGACGACGACGACGAACGACGACGAGCGAACGACAAACGACGAACGACGACGAACGCTGACGAGCGAAGACGACGACGAGCGACGACGACGACGACGACGACAAATGACGACGGCGACGACGGGAAGACGACGAAGAGCGACGACGACAAGGAACGACGACGAACGACGACGAAGAGAACGACGACAACGACGGCGAACGACGACGACGGAGACGACGACGAACGACGACGAGCGACGACGACGGAGACGACGACGACGAGCGACGACGACGAGAAGACACCATGACCATGACGACCACGACGACGACGACGACAAACGACGTCGACGACGACGAACGGAACGACGACAACGACGAACGACGAATACGAAGGACGATGACGACGACGAACGATGACGAACGACAAACGACGACGACGACCAACGACGACGACAAACGGCGATGACAACGACGACGACGAACGACGACGATCGACGACGACGACGACGACGACGAAGGACAACGAATGACAACGACGACCGACGAACGACGACGACGAGTGAGGAAGACGACGAACGACGACGAGTGACGACGGCAACGACGACGACGACGACGATGGCAAACGATGGCGACGAAGGCGAGGAAGGACGACGACGACCACGACGACGACGACGGCGAGGAAGGACGACGGCGACGACGACGACGACGACGACGACGACGACGACGACGACTACGACGACGACGACCACGACGATCACCAACGACCACCGCGACCAGCAACGTTTTTCGTCCTTGCGCCTCCGCGGACGCCCGGCTCACCCGAACAGGTTGTCCCAGTCGGGACCGGCGGGCTCGAGCGGGCGCTTCGCACCAGCTGGGTCCTGGCACGCCGGGGAGACGAGGAGCAGGGCGAAGGGAGGGAGGAGCAGCAGGAAGGAGAAGGATGGAAGAGGAGGGAGGGAGGGAGGGAGGGGGGGGGAGGGCGAGGGAGAGGGAGAGGGACAGGAGGAGGAGGAGGAGGAGGAGGAGGAGGAGGAGGAGGAGGAGGAGGAGGAGGAGGAGGAGGAGGAAGGAGGAGGAGGAGGAGGAGGAGGATGAGGAGGAGGAGGAGTTGATGTGATGAGACCAATCGCGAAGCGAAGTTATGAACTAGAGACCCCGAACCGCCTTCTCTGCCTTGCTCATGAGACGGGTGGCCCGTGAGATACTCTGGGCAGGCGGTCGGTCACTCGCTCGAGATTGAAGAATTCTGACTCAGGCCACTTCGCTGTACTTGTTTCTGAGGTAGAACCACGCCACCTGGAAAACTCTGTCCTGCAAGATTCCACACGATGCACAAAGTTAAAAGGGCGACCACCGAAGGGGCAGGGGGGAGCAGCAGCAGGAGCACGAGGACGACTGACTTTTCCTAGGGCTCCCAACTTCGCGCTTCGCGCTGCGCGAAGCGCGAAGCGCGAATAACTTCGCGCTCTCGCGCCGCCCTCCCAAAGGGAGAATAGGAGGACGAGGAGGAGGAGGAGAAGGAACGAGGACCGCGAAGCGCGAAGCGCGAATAACTTCGCGCCCTCGAGGGAGCCCTTGCTTTTCCCCCTCGCACCGACACGCTTCCAGGGTGGCCCTCAAGAGCCGTTCCCGAATCAAACGAGCACCAGCCTCGACCTGGAGAGCACTGGCCCGACGTGCATGAAGAACGCCAAAAAACTTAGCAGCGACACGCGCGGGATGATCGACGAAAACGCTGCCTACAACCAAATGTCCAGGCACTTGCCTGGCATACACTTCTTCGGCCTCGATGTGATAAGGAGCTTCCAGAACGCACATGTCGCCACGGTGACGGCCCGTCGCCTGGATGGCATCGTTCAACCTCCTCCAGAAATCGGCATAGGGCCCCTGAGGGGCCTCGAAAACTTTGAACCAGAAGCCCCTGGAGACTTCCTGGTCAGCGACATAGGCCAGGGGCCCACGATATTGCTCAGCGGCAATAGCAAATCAACATGATACCGGAGAAAAAAAAAAAAAACGGTTTTTTTTATATTCCAACTGCTCCCTTATAGGGCTATAGGGCTATCGGGTTATAGGGCTATGCGGCTATCGGGCTATAGGGCTATAGGGCTATCGGGCTATAGGGCTATAGGGCTATAGAGCTATGGGACTGTGACCTATAGGGCTATAGGGCTAGGGCTATGGGGCTATAGAGCTATTTGGGCTATGGGGCTATAGGGAAATAAGGCTATTAGGGCTATAGGGATATAAGGCTATAGGGCTACAGGGCTATAGGGCTATACGGCTATAGGGCTATAGGGCTATAGGGCTACTGGGCTATTGGGCTATTGGGCACCCCCGGGCACCCGGGCACCCCCGGGCACCCGGGCACCCCCCCACGATCACCGCCAGCAAACAACTCTGGGTCCCTACCACCGTCCGCACCATATCCCCCACTGCTGTCGCCAGCACCACTGTCCTCACCACCATTGTCCGAACTATTCCCACCACCGTCACCACTGTCCTCACCAGTGCCCCCACCGCTGTCGCACTGTCCCCACTGTCCCCACCACTCTTCCCACCACGGTTCCACTCCCCATTTTCTCCACGGCCCCAACCACTGTCCCACTGTCCCCACTGTCCCACTGTCCCTCTGTCCCCGCCGCTGTCCCACTGAGCTGTCCCACTGTTCCCACCACTGTCCCCACTGTCCCCACCACTGTCCTTACTGCACCTCTGTACCATTATCCCACCGCCGTGCTCGCCACTGCCCTCACCACTGTCGCCACCACCACTGTACCCTCCACTGTCCCACTGTTTCCACCACATTCCCAATGTCCCCACACCACTGTCCCCACCACCACCGTCCCCACCACCGTCCCACTGTCCCCGCTGTTCCCACTGTCCCCACCACTCTCCCTACTGTACCTCTGTCCCATTATCCCACCGCCGTCCCCGCCACCGCCCTCACCACTGTCGCCACAACCACTGTACCCTCCACTGTCCCACTGTTTCCACCACATTCCCTCTGTCCCCGCACCACTGTCCCCACCACCACCGTCCCCACCACTGTCCCACTGTCCCCACTGTTCCCACCATTGTCCCCGCTGTCCCCACCAGTGCCCCCACCAGTGTCTCACTGTCCCCACCCTCCCCGCCATTATCCCACCACAATCCCACTCTCCCCACTTTCCCCACGGTCCCCACCACTGTCCCACTGTCCCCACTGTTCCCACCACTGTCCCACTGTCCCCGCCGCTGTCCCACTGTGCTGTCCCACCGTCCCAACTGTCCCCATCACTGTCCCACTGTCCCCAGTGTCCCCACCACTTTCCCCACTGTACTACTGTCCCACCACTGTCCGCACCAACGCCTTCACCACTGTCCCCACCACTACCGTCCCCACCACTGTCCCACTGTCCCCACTACCGTCCCGCTGTCCCCTCACCACTGTCCCACCCACCACCGTCCCCACCACTGTCCGCACCACTGTCCCACTGTCTCCGCACCACTGTCCCCACCACCACCGTTCCCACGACTGTCCCAACATCCCCACCATTCTCCAACTGTCCCGAGGAGCGGGCATCGTTTGCCGGCGGCGAGGGGGGGGGAGGGGCTCGAACCGGTAGTGACACCCCTCGGTTTTCGAGGGGGGGGGTCGAACCGGTAGTGACCCCCCCCCCGGTTTTCGAGGGAGGGGGGGTTCAAACCGGCAGTGACCCCCCCCTTTCCATGGACTGGGGGGGGGTTCGAACCAGTAGTACCCCCCCCCCCCCGGTTTTCGAAGGGGGGGGGACGGGTTAGGACCCCCAGTGACCCCCCTCCGGTTTTCCGCCAGCAGCGGTAGAGCACGCTCTTTCCATGATATCCACACCCCCATAAACATCACCCCCCTCTTGGCCGCCCCCGAGTTCTGGATCGGTAGAACGATGTACTGACAGCCTCCGGAAACCGACTAGAGCCCCCGTCCACACGTGCCTGGGGCAGACGACGAAAAAAGGCCCGTCCGAAGCCCGCCGAGCGCCGCCGTGTGCCGCGAGGGGCCCGTCGGGCGGAGGCGGGGGGCGGCGGCGGCGGGCCCGTCCGGGGCGATGGAGGAGAGGAAGAGGGAGAGGAAGAGGAGGAGGAGGAGGAGGAGGAGGAGGAGAAGGAGAACCCCTCGGGCTCCTCCTCCTCCTCTCCTCCTCTCCTCCTCCACTTCTCCTCATCCTCCTCCTTCTCCTCCTCCCTTTCTCCTCTCCTACTCTCCCTCCTCCTCCTCCTCCTCCTCCTCCTCCTCCTCTCCTCATCATTCCTCCTTCCCCCTCATCCCCTCCTCCGCCTTCCTACTCCTCCCTAATCTCGCTCCTCCCTACTCTCCTCCTCCCTCCTCCTCTCCTCCTCCCTCCTCCATCCTCCCTCCTCCTCCTCCATCCTCCCTCCTCCCTCTCCTCTCCTCCTCCTCCTCCTCCTCCTCCTCCCTTCCATCCTCCTCCTCCTCCTTCATTCCCCCTCCTACTCCCTATCCTGCCTCCTTCCTCCTCCTCTCCTCTCCTCCTCCTCCTTCCTCCTTCCTCCTCGGAGGCGGAGCGGGCGGCGGCGGCGCCGGCACGGCGGGCCCGGGGAGCTCTGGCGCGCCGGGCCCTCAGGCGGCCCGCTGGCCGCGCCTGCGAAGGACTGGCACCTGCCGCGGGGGATGTCGCTCACGGCGCGCACGCGTGCGCTCCGCCGGCGCGCACTTACGCGGCGGCCGCCGGCAGGACGAGGCCTATGGGGAGCGGCACTCCCTCTTCGGGCTATGAAATAAGAATGTTGGCAACTTAGAAAGCACAAGAGGAAATCGGACCCCAGACGCCTCGCCGAGCGCCGCGGCCGTTCCAGGGCGCGGAGGAAATGCCTATAAAGGGGGGCCAGGATCGAACCGGGGCAAATCGGGGATCCCTGAGATCTGGAGGCTCTGGGGGATGTGCCTGGCGCCGCGGCCGTTCCAGAGAGCTCCAGATGCCGAAGAGGCCGTCAGATGGCTGGGGGAGGAGGGATGGGGAGGGGGAGGGGGGGAGGGGCAGGGCGGAGGGGTTTGGAGAAGGAAGCGGTCTCATGATTCCTCCCGGGACCCTGCCCATGTTTCGAGCTGCGCCCGCCAGTAGCAACGGAAATGTTCGAAAACGAGTCGCCGATGTCGTCTCCAACCTCGATCCTCGATCGTCGACCCTCTACCGTCGAACCACTACGTCGTCGTCCTCGTCGTGGTCGTGAGCGTCGTCGTCGTGGTCGTGGTCGTCGTCGTCGTGGTCGTTGTCGTCGCCGTCGTCGTCGCCGTGGTCATCGTCGTGGTCGTAGCGTCGTCGTCGTCGTCGTGGTCGTGGTCGTGGTCATCGTCGTCGACGACGTCGTGTTCGTCGTCGTCGTGGTCGTGGTCGTCATTGTCGTAGTCGCGGATGTATTGGTCGTGGTCGTCCTCGTCGTCGTCGTCGTCGTCCTGGTCGTCGTCGTCGTCGTCGTGGTTGTGGTCGTCGTCGTCGTCGTCATCGTCGTGGTCGCAGTCGTCTTCGTCGTCGTCGTCGACATCATCATCGTGGCCGTGGTCGTGGTCGTCGTCGCCGTGTTCGTCGCCATCGTCGTCATCGTCGTGGTCGTCGTCGTCGTCGTGGTCGTGAGCGTCGTCGTCGTGGTCGTGGTCGTCGTCGTCGTGGTCGTCGCGGTCGTCGTGTCGTCGTGATCTTCGTGGTCATCGTCGTGGTCGTCGTCGTGGTCGTCGTCGGCGTGGTCGTGGTCGTTGTCGCTGTCGTGGTCGCCGTCGTGGTCGTCCTCGTCGTCGTGGTCGTCGTCGTCGTTGTCGTGGTCGATGTCTTCGTCGTGGTCGTGGTCGTTGTCATCGTCGTGGTCGTCTTCATCGTCGTGGTCGTCGTCGTCGTGGTCGTGGTCGTCGTCGTCGTGGTCGTCGTCATTTTCGTCGTCGTCGTGGTCGTTGTCGTCGTCGCGGTGATCGTCGTCGTCGCCGTGTTCGTCGTCATCGTCGTCGTGGTCGTGGTCGTGGTCGTCGTCGTCGTCGTCGTGGTCGTGGGCATGGTCCTGGTCATCGTCGTCGTGGTCGTGGTCGTCGTCGTCGTGGTCGTCTTTGCCGTCGTGGTCGTGATCGTGGTCGTCGTCATCATCATCATCGTCGTCGACGTCGTCGTGGCCGTGGTCGTGGTCGTCGTCTTCGTCGTGTTCGTCGTCATCGTCGTCGTCGTGGTCGTGGTCGTGGTCGTGGTGGTGGTGGCCGTGGTCGTCGTCATCGTTTTCCTCATCGTTGTGGTCGTGGTCGTCGTCGTCATGGCGTCGTCGTCGTCGTAGTCGTCGTCGTGGACATCGTTGCGGTCGTGGTCGTCGTCGTCGTCGTCATCGTCGTCGTCATCGTCATCGTGGTTTTAATCGTTTTCGTCGTGGTCGTCGTCGTCGTCGTGGTCGTGGTCGTCGTCGTCGTGGTCGTCGTCGTCATCATTGCTGTCGTGGTCGTGGTCGTCGTCGTCGGCGTGGTCGTGGTCGTGGTCGTGGTCGTCGTCGTCGTCGTGTTCGTCGCCATCGCCGTCGTGGTCGTGGTCGTCGGCATCGTCGTCGTCGCCGTCGTGGTCGTCATCGTCGTCGTGGTCGTGGTCGTCGTCGTCATCGTCGTCGTCATCGTCGTCGTCGTGGTCGTGGTCGTGGTCGTCGTCATCATCCTCGTCGTCGTCGTCGTGGCCGTCGTGGTCGTCGTGGTCGTCGTGGTAGTCGCGGTCGTCGTCGTCATCATCGTCGTCGTGGCGTCGTCGTCGTCACCATCGTCGTCGTCGTCGTGGTCGACGTCGTCGTCGTGGTCGTGGTCGTCGTCGTGGTCGTTGTCGTGATCGTCGTCATCGTCGTCATCGTCGTCGTCATGGTCGTCGGCGTCGCGATCGTGGTCGTCGTCGTCGTGGTCGTGGTCGTCGTCGTCGTGGTCGTCGTCGTCGTCGTCGTGGTCATGGTCGTCGTGGTCGTGATCGTCCTCGTCGTCATCATTGCCATCGTGGTCGTGGTCTTCATCGTAGTCGTGGTCGTGGTCGTCGTCGTCGCCGTTGTCGTGTTCGTCGTCATCGCCGTCGGTGTCGTGGCCGTCGCCGTCGTCGTCGTCATCGTGGTCGTGGTCGTGGTCGTGGTCGTCGTCTTCGTCGTCGTGGTCGTTGTCGTGATCGTCGTCGGCGTGCTCGTCGTCATCATCGTCGTCGTCGTGTTCGTGGTCGTGGTCATCGACGTCGTCGTCGTGTTCGTCGTCATCGTCGTCGCCGCCGTCGTCGTCGTCGTCGTGGTCATGGTCGCCGTGGTCGTCCTCGTCGTCGTCGTGGTCGTCGTGGTCGTCGTTGTCGTCGTCATCATCGTCGTCGTTGTCGTCCTCGCCGTCGTGGTCGTCGTCGTCGTCGTGGTCGTGGTCGTTGTCGTCGTCCTGGTCGTGGTCGTTGTCGTCGTCGTGGTCGTCATAGTCGTTGTCGTCGTCGTTGTAGTCGTGGTCGTGGTCGTGGTCGTCGTCATCACCGTGTTCGTCGTCGTCGTGTTCGTCGCCATCGTTGTCGTCGTGGTCGTCGTGGCCGTGGTCGTGGTCGTCGTCATCGTGTTCATCGTCGTTGTCGTCGTCGTGGTCGTCGTGGCCGTCGTTGTCGTCGTGCTCGTCGTGGTCGTCGTGGTCGTCGTCGTGGTCGTCGTGGTCGTCGTGGTCGTCGTGGTTGTCGTTATCGTCGTCGTGGTCGTCGTGGTCGTCGTGGTCGTCGTCATCGTCGTCGTCTGGACTCTGTGGGCAGGAAGCTGGAGCTCTGAGGGGACGGCGGCAGAAGGAGTGCCAACACGTTCCCCAGGGGCTGGCGTCGCGTCCCGAGCCGTTTCTGTGAACGGCCTCAGGGCCCAGCCAAGGCCCCCGGAGGGTCCGAGAACGGCGAGAACCTCGCTCCCTGGTGGCGCCTCGCTGGAGGATTCCAAGACATGAGATGCAAAACGAGCACGGAGAGAGTCGCACGAGGGGAACGGGGAGCCCTGGGCCTCCCGCTCCAGCACCCCGCCTGAGCCTCCCTCACAATCCTTGATTCAAGGATCGTGCTCTCGTCTCGATGCCAGCTCCATGTCTGGTCCAGACGGCCACGAGCCCGTGGGAAACGGATGCTGCTGTGCCCACGGCCGTGTCTCGCCCTCCTGAACTCCTCGACCCGCCTCTTCACCTGTGCTGCTGCTGGGCTGCTCTGCTGGAGACCTGCACTGATGTTTGTCCAGGCGCTGCTGGCCCTGGGAGGGGAGACCCCCGAAAGGGAGGGATATGCAAGACTCGGGTTCGGGGGACCCGAGCTTCCCTCACGGGGCGGGCCGTTGGGAACACGACGAGGCGCCGCCTGAAATCTGACGCGAGCTCCTGCTGCAGCGGAAGAAACAAATAACGGCACAAACATAAACTTTTGGCGCTCCGCGCGGATTTCTTGGATCGGCGCTGGACCCCCCTCCCTGGCGCGCGGAGCGCGCCAGGGGTGGCGCCGGAGGCGCCGCTGGGGGGGCCCAGCGCGGATCCAAGAGAATCCGCGCGGAGCGCCAAAGTTCGTTTATGCCGTTTTCTCTTCTGCGATGCAAGGCCCCCCACGAAAACTGGACGGTCAACATCCAGAACGGGCCCGTCAAAAAAACGTCGGCAAGCCAGAGGCCTGGCGAACTCGAGCGTCACGCCTCCCCGAGAAGGGGGGAGGGCGGACATCGTTGCCACCTCCTCATCCGCCTCCGCCTCCTCCTCCTCCGCCTTACCTCCTTCCCCTCCTCCTCCTCCTCCTCCTCCTCCTCCCTCCTCACTCCTCCTCCTCCCTAACTCTCTCCTCCCTCCTCCCTCCTCCCTCCTCCTCCTCTCCTCCTCCTCTCTCTCCTCCTCTCCTCCTCCTCCTCCTCCTCCTCCTCCTCCTAACCTCCGATCCTCCTCCGTATCTCCTCCTCATCTCCTCTCCTACTCGCCTCCTACTCCTCCTCCTCCTCCTCCTCCTTCCTCCTCCCTCTCCTCATTCCCCTCCCCCTCCTCCTCCCCCTATCCCTCTCCCTCCCTCCTCCTCCGCCTCCTCCTCCTCCTGATGCCTGTCGTCGGTCGGCAGGTTCCTGCGGGCCGCGGCGCGGTCGCCGAGGATCGGGTGCGCCGAAGAGGGGAGGCAGGAAGAATTCGGTGGCAACTCATGGGAGCCTCCCATACCATCCTGCTGGCTCTTGCGAATCGGCGCCAGTCGACGCTAGTCAACGCTGAATCGGCGCTACAACTGACGCTGATTAGTACGAAAAAACATGGATTACCAGACGCTGATCGACGCGAATGCACTCCAGAGCCAGAATTACGAGGGTACACGAGGGCTCCCGTGATCGGAAGCCGAAGATTGGCGGCGCGCAGAGGGGCGGTAGGGGGTTGGGGGAAGGCTTCTCAGAAGAATGCTGCTTCTTAGAAGGCGCTGGCCTCACATTTATACAGGAGGCCCGCGCCTTCTGAGAAGCAGGGGTGCTCCTAAGAAGCCCTCCCCCCTCCCGCTGCCCCGCTCTGCGCGTGGCCGAGAAGAAGGGTGGGTACCGCACCATGGCCAGATGCGGCGTGCGCAGGCGAGGGGAGGGGGGGGGACCAGAGGACGTGCCTCGAGAGAGGAGCTCGACTAGGGGATCGACCGCAGAATCGCAGAATCGCTGTGCCACGATATCGGTTTCCTGTGCGAATCTACAAACAACAAGTCGAATGGCATCGATGACATCGAAATCGACGAAGTTGTGCGATGTGTCCGTGGAAATCGATGACGCCGAATCTACGAACAAACGCGGAGCTTGCTCCGCAGATCTACGAGCAACCGACGCGAGCTTCGTCGACTCGGCGAGGAAAGCCCTTCTGGGGTAGCTCCTTTCTGCAAGCCGATCCCCCACTCGAAGAGCAGGGGGGGCACGAAACCTGGGAGACCTCGTGCCCCCGGCCATGATGTCCACGCCACCCCACCCCTGGGTCCTCGCCCCCCTCTCCGGGGCGCCCCCGAGAAGAGGAGGGTCAGGTTCACGCGCGGCTCCCGCGCGGCGTCCGCGAACTCGAACGGCTCCGAGGCGTGAAATAGGTCCGACACGAAGATCGCCGCGCGGTTCCTGCGCGGGAGGCGCCCGTCCAAACATCCGGCGCCCTGAGCACAGATCGGCAAGAGAACGGAGTCGGCCCGGGCCCGTCGCGCCAGGCTGCACAGAAGCTGCGCAAAATGCACCCGGCCGCATCGGAACGTCGGAATGCCAGCATCGAATCGGACCGAGCTGGCCAGGATCGATATCGGCGATCAGCAATAAATAGGAGGACCCTTAAACCCCGTGAGAGGGGACCCAAATTAGGAGGGCCAAAAAATTGGGACAGGGGGGTCCTCTCTGCAGAGGCACCGAACCAGACCGCCCAGAATGACTACCCCTGATGCAAAGACGGGGACCTCCGTGAGGCTACTCCGAACTTCTTAGGAATCAACAGGGGGTGACAAGCGTGAAAACGCGGCGCGGCCAACCCCCCCCCCCAGCACCACCCCCTTGCCCCAGCGGGGAAGGGAACGAACCCCAGATCCCCCCCGGCACCCCCGCGCACGCGCCGCGGCCAACCCCCCCTGGCACTCCAAGGGGGAGCGATTATCAAGCGATCCAGAGTACGTCTTCATCGTGTTATTAGGGTTAGGGGTTCTTTTGTCCTCAATGAATCGAACTGGATCGATCGGACCGAGATGGACACTGGGTCTGGGCGCCGCAAAACCAGTCGAGACGGCATATGTTTCTGCGTCCGGAGGCCCTTGCCTGGCACCAGAGCCGCCACGGCACGCCTGAGGGCCCAAAACCAGCCCCACAGCGCCACGGCAAGGAGTCGGGGTCCCGAGACGCCCACGTCACGAGAAAGGTGACGAACCAACACCACACACCCATACCCATAGGGGAGTCGGAGAGGGCTATGGGTGCGTGTTGTCGGATGGGGGTCCCCGCTCGAACGGGAGCGTTCCCCAGGGTCTGACAACCCGCACCCATGCCCATAGCCAGTCCTCCTCCCAACGACCCCCTATGGGTATGGGTGTGTGTGTTGTTCGTTCGTCAAAAGGGGTAATGCTGGAGGCAAGGGCCAGTATATCGGCCCAGAGCGCTTGTCCGAGCAAGGCAGCCTCCAGGTCGTGGCAGAGTCCTGGAGGGCCACGCGCGCCCAGCTGAAAACAGCCCATTCCTCACCCGATTCGGCAGTCCTGACCATCGCTCGGACGTCCATTTCCTGTGTTTTTTTCGGTTTCGTGCGTGGTTTTTTCGCCAAACGGTCAAGGATGCTCCTCGATGGTCCTCGCCGAGGAAAAAACGCACACGTCCGAGTGATGCCAGGAGTCTTGGAGGCGAGGGCAGGGCCACCGTGGGCCCCGCCATGCAAGCACGCCTCCCCAGCCGAAGCCAGGAGGGCCTCTGCACCGTCCCAGGGCAGAGGACCGCCCTGGCCTGGCACGGCAGAAGAGAGGACGGCTCCACAAACATCACCCCCTCGATGATGGAAGTACGGCGTTGCCCGTCCACCTCGGGAAACCTCTGGGGGCCTCCAAGAGCCTCCGGAAACTTCCGCTAGACCTTCGAAGGCCCTCCTCTTCCTCGAATCCGATATTCCCCGCGAGAATCGAAGTAAGGTGTTGCCTGCTCACCTCGGGAAGCCTCCGAGAAGAGAGGACGGCATAAACACAAGCCTTCGGAGGTCCGCGCGGGGTCCTTGGATCGACACTGGTCCGCCTCCCAGACGCACGGAGCGCGCCGGTGGCGGCGCCGGAGGGGGGCCTATAGCGCCGATCCAGGCAGTCCGCGCGGACCCCCGAGAGCGTATGCATTACAGTCAACGCGCATATACTCTAGGCGATGCTTCAGAGAACCCAAGTTTTCGGCCAGAGTCTCGATGATTCTTAATGTTCCAATGTAGATCCTAAGATTTGAATAGACATTCTGGGTTTTTATGCAAATTCTGAGACTATGAATTTCTTAACCCATGATTTCTAGAGCATTTCGCAGGGTGTAGTAAGGACAAACGACTTTTTCAAGGGTGCCCTTGGGTCCTTGCCTGCCTCAGCCTCTGCGGCCCGGCCCCAGCAATTTTCGCAGGCCAGGATACTTCGACTTCGGCCTCCAAGGGTCTTGCGTCCTTACCACGCGTCCTTACTATACGTTTTCACTGTAGGCTTACGGTCGGGCTGCTGAACTACGGGACGCTACATCTCAGGAACGAAGCCCTTTCTCGGTGGGCACCAGAAGCGCCTGGGTGAACGAGGAGGGCCAGAGGAACCTCCGCGCAAGGACAAGGAACAGCGAGCCCCATCCAAATCCAGCGCGGCCCTCGCCCTCTGCGGGGCTCCTGCGGTAGCCCACGTGCCGGACGGGCCCAGCGGCGAGGAGCACCTCCCGAAACGCCGCCTCCTCGCCCCTCGAGGCGAACTCGCGGTTGAACTCGGCGACTCCGGCCTCGGTGGGCGGCACGCGCACGCGTGGCAGAAGAAAGAACGGCAGAACCATGCACTTTGGGCGCTCCGCGCGGCTTCCGTGGATCCGCGCTGGACCTCCCTCCCTGGAGGGGACGGCGCCGGAGGCGCCGCCGTGGGGGCCCAGCGCGGATCCAAGAAAACCCGCGCGGAGCGCCACAAAAGTTTATGTTCATGGCGTATTTTCTTCTTCCGATGTATCGGGAGCGGCCAAGAGGGGGGCGTCCAAGAGGGGGGGCGCAAATCATGACCGGCGGCATGTGCGCGGCCCAGCGGGGGGGCCAGGGAACGTATTGAAACAAGAAGAGGCGCCAAGAGATCTGGGGAGATCTCATGGCCCCCGCCATGAGATCCCCCCCCCCTAGTCATCACCCCCCTCTTTTCCGCCCCCGGTATTCCCCCCTTCCCATATTTTCCCAGATGGTCTGGGGAATCGACGATGAATTGTGTCTGTGTGTGCGCTTGTTTTCCCCCTCCCGAAAAGTCCAATCAGAAGATCGGATCGCGGAGGAGGAGGAGGAGGATGTCGCCCTAGTCATCACCCCCCTCTTTGCCGCCCCCGAGATGTACACGTCCAGCCCGCCGCCGGTCTTCCGCGCGGAGTCGGGGGTGAGCCAGACGTTGACGTTCACCGCGGCGACGTCGGCGTGGACGGCGGGCGGCGCCCGCGAGGGGTTGCCGCGAGGGGGGCGGGTGCACGGCTTCCCCCCGGGGCCGTAATTAGGCGACCCGAGGAGGAGGAGGAGGAGGAGGAGGAGGAGGAGGAGGGAGGAGTAAGGAGGCGGAGGAGGAGGAGGGGGAGGAGGAGGAGGGGGAGGAGGAGGAGGAGAGGAGGAGGAGGATGGGGGAGGGGAGAGGAGGAGGGGAGGGGGGGAGGAGGAGGAGGAGGAGGAGGAGGAGGAGGAGGAAGGTGGAGGAGGAGGAAGAGGAGGAGGACGATGAGGCGGAGGAAGAGAGGAGGAGGAGGAGGAGGAGGAGGAGGAGGAGGACGGGTCGCCTAAGCCCTTCGGAGAAACCCTCCAAGGAGGGGTGGGCTCACAGCAGGGCAGCGGGCCCCGCGGCCCTCCTGTGCGCCGGGAGGTGGGGGGGCCGACCCCACGCGAGGCACGCCCCGATGCGAGCCTCAACTCGCCCGGGCGTGCGCACAAAGCAGGAAGAGGAGGAGGAGGAGGAGGAGGAGGAGGAGGCTGGGAGGAGATGGAGGAGGGGAGGAGGAGGAGGAGGAGGAGGAGGAGGAGGAAGAGGAGGAGGAGGAGATGGAGGCGGGGAGGAGGAGGAGGGGAGGAGGAGGAGGAGGAGGAGGAGGCGGGGAGGAGGGAGGAGGAGAGGAGGAGGCGGAGAGGACGGGGAGGAGGCGGGAGGAGGAGGAGGAGGAAGAGGAGGAGGAGGGGGGAGGAGGAGGAGGAGGAGGAGGGGAGATGGAGGCGAGGAGGAGGAGGAGGCGGGGAGGAGGAGGAGGGGGAGAGAGGAGAAGGAGGAGGAGGAGGAGGAGGACGGGTCGCCTAAGCCCTTCGGAGAAACCCTCCAAGGAGGGGTGGGCTCACAGCAGGGCAGCGGGCCCCGCGGCCCTCCTGTGCGCCGGGAGGTGGGGGGGCCGACCCCACGCAAGGCACGCCCCGATGCGAGCCTCAACTCGCCCGGGCGTGCGCACAAAGCAGGAAGAGGCGGAGGAGGAGGAGGAGGAGGAGGAGGAGGCTGGGAGGAGATGGAGGAGGGGAGGAGGAGGAGGAGGAGGTGGAGGAGAGAGGAGGAGGAGGAGGAGAGGAGGAGGCCGGAGGAGGAGGAGGAGGAGGAGGAGGAGGAAGAGAAAGGAGGAGGAGGAGGAGGAGGAGGAGGAGGAGGAGGAGGAGGAGGAGGAGGAGGGCCCGCCCGGCTCCTGAGGAGCCTGCTCGGAAGCCTCGTGGGGCCTTCCCGGAGCAGGGCCCCCGCCCTCCGAGAGGGGCCTCTCGCGTGCCCTCGCGGCGGGGGCGGCCCCCCCCTCGCGCCGGCCCCGCGCAGGAGCGCCGCCGGGATGGCGATGCCGTTCGGCGAGGACGCGGTGTACTTGAACAGCCACCACAGGCCGAGGGGGTGGCCTCGGGCGCGGCCGAACCGACCCCTATAGCAAATCATCCCCTGCCGTGCGCCGTTCGAGCTGCCCTCGGGCCGCAGACGTGCGCCTTGGGGCGAGGCCAGAAGGACGTCATTGGAGGGGGATGGCTTGCTAGGGGTCGGTGAGGCCGCCCCCGGTGGCCGCGCAGCACTGCGGACATCCTGCGCTCCAGCGACCGCGCGGCCGACAAGATGACGGGGTGCACGTTCCCGTCGCCGGGGAAGGCACCCAGGAAGCCGTTCCTCACCGTCCGGAAGCAGGGCGCCTCACAAGCGTATAACGGGGAACATGGAACGGCACGGGCACATATGGTCGGAGGTCCGCGCAGATTTGTTTCGCGTCGGCGCTGGACTCCCCAACCCTGGCGCGGGGGCGGCGCCAGAGGCGCCGCCAGGGGCTCTAGCGCCGAACCCAGAAGTCCGCACGGACCTCCGAAAGTTTATGCTGATGCCGCTCTCGCGTTCTCCGAGTATGCCCAGAGCTCCTCCAGGGCCTCCGGGGCGAAGAAGTCGTCCACCACGACGAGCTGGCTGGCCAGGTACTCCTCCAAAGGAGGGCATGGCGACCCCAAAGCCCAGACCTCGGGAAGTTCTCGACTGGACCAGCCAGTGGAGCTTCGACTTGGGGGTGCACGATGGTGGGGGCGCCCATCCTCGGGGCGAAACCGAGTACGTAGCAGGCCCCCGGAGCTGTACCCCCAGTGCCAGTGCCCCCCCCTTTCTGAGCGCCCTGAGTTGGGAGGGGGGGGACAAAGGGATGACGCGGCGGTCAAACTCGAAGGGGCCCTGGGACACACAGGTAGATGGACACGAATGACCGGGTTCCCACACGTTCCAATAGTTGGGGGTTTGTTGTACTCCCCCCTTCCCAGATTTTCCCATGTTTTCTGGGGAGTCGACGATGACTTGTGTCTGTGTGTGCTTTTTTCCCCTCCTGAAAAATCCACACACAAGTAGACAGACACAAATGACGGGGATCCCATACTTTCCAACAGTTTGGGTTTTTTGTACTCCCCCCTTCCCATAGTTTCCCAGATGTTCTGGGGGATCGACGATGAGTTATGTCTGTGCGTGTTTTTTGTTTTCCCCTCCCGAAAAGTCCAGTCAGTAGATCGGATCGGATCGGCCCGTGCCTCGCATCGGGTCACGTGTCGGGAGCGCCCAAGAGGGGGGTGTCCAAGTAGGGGGGGGTGCAAGAGTCGAAATCTATAGAGAACTCGTCCCTGGAGGAGTAATTTTACGATTCTTGAACATCCCCTCCTGTTCGCAGAGGGACCTGCCCGACTTCATCCAAGGCCGTCCGGACCACCCCTCGGGAGCGGCCAAGAGGAGGGTGTCCAAGAAGGGGGGCGCAAATCATGACCGGCGGCATGTGCGCGGCCCAGCGGGGGGGCCAGGGACGTCACAAAACAAGAAGGGGCGCCATGACATCTGGGGAAATCTCATGGCCCCCGCCATGAGATCCACCCCCCCCCCTAGTCATCACCCCCAGGGAACCCGAGAAACTGGCCTGCGAAAATTGCTCGGGACGGGCCGCAGAGGCTGAGGCAGGCAAGGACCCAAGGGCACCCTCAAAAAAGTCGTTTGTCCTTCCTATGCGCGTTGACTGTAATGCATAAACTCTCGGGGGTCCGCGCGGACTTCCTGGATCCCCTCTGGCGCCGCCACTGGCGCGCTCCGTACGTCTGGGAGGCGGCCCAGTGTCGATCTAAGAAACCCGCGCGGACCTCCGCAGGCTTGTGTTCATGCCGTCCTCCCTTCTGCCGTGCCAGGCCAGGGCGATCCCCTGCCCTGGGACGGTGCAGAGGCCCTCCTGGCTTCGGCCGGGGAGGCGTGCTTGCATGGCGGGGCCCATGGTGGCCCTGCCCTCGCCTCCAAGACTCCTGGCATCGCTCGGACGTGTATGCTCTGGGGAATCGACGATGAAGTAAGTCTGTGTGTTTTCTTCCCTCCTGAAAAGCCCCATCAGTAGATCGGATCGGATCGGCCCGTGCATCGCATCGGGCCACGTGGGCAGACACGCCAGAAGCTCTTCCAGGGGGGGGGGGAGGAGGAGGAGGAGGAGGAGGAGGAGGAGGAGGAGGAGGAGGAGGAGGAGGAGATAAGGAGGAGGAAATAAGGAGGAGGAGGAGGAGGAGGAGGAGATAAGGAGGAGGAGATAAGGAGGAGGAGGAGGAGGAGGAGGAGGAGGAGATCGGCCCGTGCACCGCACCGGGCCACGTGGGCAGGCACGGGGCCTGGCGTCGGGTCGAGCCGCCCGCGCCGGGCTGCGCCGCAGCGCGTCAACGCGGCGGCATCGGGGGCCGCACGGGAGCGGGCCGGCCGGAGCCGGCATCGAATCGGGTCGCATCGACGAGGCAAATTTTTTGTCGGGTCGCGTCGCATTCTCCTCCTCCTCCTCCTCCCCCTCCTCTTCCTCATCCTCCTCCTGCGCCCCCTGCCCCTGCTCTTCCCCCCCCCCCCCAGGCCGCGCGCGCCTGTCGCGCGCCAGGCGGACGTCGACGAAGAGCGCGACGCAGAGCGGCCCCGACCCAGAGCAAAACGACACCACAGATGAGGAAAACGACGCGTCTCAAAGGCAATTTCTTTGTTGCACCAAATCCGAGCACACCATGCCCCTGGGCGGCCCCTTTCAGAGCAGGGAGCAGCAGAACACGGATGGCACTACATAGGGGGAATAAAACGCGTCTCGATGAGGCAACCGCATGTGAACCCTACCTCGAGGACGGGCCCGTCCTCATGCCAGCGGATTTCGGAAGAAAAATCAAAAGCAGTCATGAAATACTCAAAACCATCCCAAAATAGTGGCCGGATCCGATATCCGATATCGAATCGGGTCGCATCGAATCGACTTCGCTCAGGAGCGGGCTGGCCGGAGCCGACATCGAATCGGGTCGCATCGACGAGGCAATTTTTTCCCAGAGCACAACGGCACCACAGACGAGGAGAAAGACGCGTCTCAGATGCCACCTCTTTGTTGCACCATGCCGAGCACACCATGCCCCTGGACCCCTTTCAGAGCAGGGAGCAACAGAACACGGGTGGCGCTACATGTGAGGAATAAAACGCGTCTCGATGAGGCAACCGCATGTGAACCCTACCTCGAGGACGGGCCCGTCCTGATGCCAGCGAAGTTCGGAAGAAAATCAAAAGCAGTCATGGAATGCTCAAAAACCATCCACTAAATAATGGGAAAACCGTCCCCCGACTATTTCCTCACTACTTTTGAGCCTTCCTCCCGTAGAAGGCAATACCCGACTTAATCCGGATTGCCTCTGCAGGTGAGATGTCTTACAAGCGGGCTGGGGTCCGGCATCGGCTGGGACGTCTGCCTCCAGGCGTGAGCCCCAGCGGAGGCGTCCGAAGCCTCGGCTTCGAGTGAACCCGCAGGGGGCAGCGGTCGCACGTGGCCACCGATCGATCGATGTCGATGTCGATGTCGGATCTGGGGGCGGGAAATCGGCCGCGGCCTTTGGAGACCTCCCAGATGGGGTCGGTGTAGGCAAGGTCGGAGCATCGCGCCGCATCACCAGTGCATCACCCATGCATCGGCAGTGCATCAGCGACGCATCGGCGACGTCGGCGTGGAGAAAATCGGGCTCCACATCGATCCGCATCGGCGATGCATCGGCGATGCATCGGCGATGCATCGGCGTTGTGGCGCCATCCTCCGACCTCATCTACGCTTACCCACACCTGGGAGGCCTAGAACGTGATCGCAGATCGAACGAAATCGATGTCGAGTCAGAGCGAGAATCATTCGCCTGCTAATGTGGGGTCAGACTTCTGGTCAGAAACAACGAAGAGCAAACTAAGGAACACATTCCCCAATCAACGCGTGCACTGACCACTTACAAGGGTTCTTGCTTCTTCTCTCAGGAACTGTACCGTGTGGGCGGTCTGGCGCTTATGCTATGGCCGTCGCCGCCCCGTCGCCGCCTCCTCGCCGCCTCGTCGCCGCCCGTCGTCTGGGCCGTGTGGCCGGTCTGGCGGCTATGTTCGGGCCGTCCCCGCCCCGTCGCCACCTCGTCGCCGCCCGTCGTCTGGGCCGCGTGGTCGGTCTGGCGGTTCGTTTTCCGCCGTCGCCGCACGGGCGCCGCCTCGCCGCCGCCCGTCGCCGCCGTTGGATGGGACCACAAAGATGGCACGAAAAAACGATCGCGCCTGCGGCGCGCTTCCTGATCGCGCACAACCTAGACTGCACCACATAGAGCGCAAGATTGCACCACAAATACTGCACAACGTACACCGCACACACACACACACACACACACACACACACACACACACAGATTGCACCACATAGATTGCACTACATACTCCAGATTTCGTAATGAAAGGGAGGGGGTCTGGACCCTCCCAGACAAGCCATTTCAGACCCCCCCCCGTGGGAGAACCCTCCAAAACATCGTCCCCAGACCCCCCCACGCCCTCCAAGATAGCCTGGAAGAGACCCCCCCCGAAATGAGACCCCCTCCCTTTTATTACGAAATCTGGAATACAGATCTTGCACTGCACAGATAGCACCACATAGATTGTACAGCATATATTGGTAAAGAGCAAAAATGTTCGGGGCCCACGCTGGAAGTACGGGCCCAGGCGAAGAATCTCCAGAGGGGGTTGCTCAGGAAAAACACAGGAACACCACATTGAGCTCTGGAGGCACGCACAAGAAAACAGAGCACATCCAGGGGAATGAGCTCACCGCTTCCTGACCCCCAAAGGCTGACCCCCAGATCAGCAAGCGCAGGAGGGAAATCTTGATGGGCCTGTTTTCCACCACCACCACCAGAAATTGGAGGGGGGAAAAAGGTGGAGGAGGAGGAGGAGGAGGAGGAGGAAGAGGAGGAGGAGGAGGAGGAGGAAGAGGGGGAGGAGGAGGAGGAGGAGGAGGACCACTTCCCACTCCAACTCATGGTGCTGGCGGTGGAAAACAAGCCCATCTAATCTCCCAGGGTCTTCGCACACGGCGGCCCCAGTCCACTGAAGCGTTCACCCCTTCCTGACCCTCAAAGGCTGACCCCCACATCCTCGTCTTGGCGGCCCTGCTGCACCTGTGCGCGGGCGCCCCTTTTCCTGCACGGCGCCTACGGAAAGGGGCAGAGCGGCGAGCACCTCGCCGAGTACGGCGCCCTGGGTCAAGGGCAACCAGGGGGGGGGGTAACCGCATGTGGGCCCAATCCCAACCCACTGGGCCCAATCCCAACCAACTGGGACCAATCCCAACCAGTGCGAAAAGCAAACTGGGCCCAATCCCAACCACCTTGGGATAGCCCCACAATAGGATGTCACTTGAAGAGAAGCCCCAGACGACTGCGAAGACCAAGCGACACCCCTTATGTCAACGCAGAGGATCTGGGAGCCAACATGCGCGCTCGAGTTGGAATTGGTCACAGTTTTTGGTCTGCGCACGGGCACTACGTTAAGATGAGCAAGGGGGCACCGAAGCGTAAGCAACAACGCACCGAATTGCATCGATTCAAAAATATACGAATGGATCCTCCTAGTACTAGTAGTAGTAGTAGTAGTAGTAGTAGTAGTAGTACGTAGTAGTCGTAGTAGTAGTAGTAGTGGTCATAGTAGTAGTAGTAGTAGTAGTAGTAGTAGTAGTAGTAGTAGTAGTAGTAGTAGTAGTAGTGGTAGTAGTAGTAGTAGTAGTGGTGGTAGTAGTAGTAATAGAAGAAGTAGAAGTAGTAGAAGTAGTAGGAGTAGTAGTAGTAGTAGTAGAAGTGTAGTAGTAGTAGTAGCAGTAGTAGTAGTAGTAGTAGTAGTAGTAGTAGTAATAGTCGTAATAGTAGTAGTAATAATAATAATATTGAGGGTGGCAGCAGTAGTAGTCGTAATCGTAGTCGTAGTAGTCGTAGTAGTCGTGATAGTCGTAGTAGTAGTAGTCGTAGCAGTAGTAGTAGTGGAAGTAGTAGTAGTAGTAGTAATAGTAGTAGTAGTAGTGGTAGTAGTAGTAGTAGTAGTAGTAGTAGCGATCGTAGTAGCAATAGTAGTAGTAGTAGTAGTAGTAGTAGTAGTAGTAGTAGAAGTAGTAGTAGTAGTAGTAGCGATAGTCGTAGTAGTAGCGAAACAGGTAGCAATTGTAATAGCAGTAGTAGTAGCAGTAGAAGAAGAAGTAGTACTAGTAGTGGTGGTAGTAGTAGTAGTAATAGTGGTGGTAGTAGTAGTCGTAGTAAAAGTAGTCGTAGTCGTAGTCGTAGTTGTAATAGTCTTAATCGTAATAATGGTAGTAGTGGTCGTCGTAGTAGCAGTAGTAGTAGTAGTAGCAGTAGTAGTAGTAGTAGTCGTAAACGGTGTCGTAGTTGTAGTCGTAGTCGTAGTAGTAGTCGTAGTCGTAGTAGTCGTAGTAGTAGTAGTAGTAGTAGTAGTAGTGGTAGCAGTAGTCGTAGTAGTAGTAGTCGTACTATTCGTAACTTTAGTCCTAGTAGTAGTAGTCGTAATAGAAATTGTGGGATTACTAATGTTAAGAGTAGCACTTGTAGTCGTAGTAGTTGTAGTAGTAGTAGTAGTAGTAGGAATAGTAGTGGTAGTAGTAGTAGTCGTCGTAGTAGTCGTAGCAGGCGTAATCGTATTAGTAGTAGTAGTAGTAGTAGCAGTAGTAGTAGTAGTAGTAATACTCGTAGTAGTAGTGAAATAAGTAGCGATAGTTGTAGCAGTAGTCGTAGTAGTAGTAGTAGAAGTAATAGTAGTAGTAGTAGTAGTAGTAGTAGTACTACTACTAGTAGTAGTAGTAGTAGTAGTAGTAGTCGTAGCAGTAGTAGTAGTAGTAGTAGTCGTAGTAGTCGTAGTAGTAGTAGTAGTAGTAGTGGTAGGAATAGTGGTGGTAGTAGTAGCCGCAGTAGAAGTAGTCGTAGTCGTGGGCGTGGTTGTTGTAGTCTTAGTCGTAATAATGATAGTAGTAGTAGTAGTAGTAGTAGTCGTCGTAGTAGTAGTAGTGGTAGTAGTAATAACAGTAGTAGTAGTAGTAGTCGTCGTAGTCGGTGTCGTAGTCGTAATGGTGGTAGTAGTAGTAGTAGTAGTAGTAGTAGTAGTAGTGGTAGTAGTAGCAGTAGTATTAGTAGTAGTAGTAGCCGTACGAGTCGTAGTGTACTGGTAGTAGTAGTCGTAGTAGTAGTAGTAGTAGTCGTAGTAGTAACAGTAGTAGTAGTAGTAGTAGTAGTAGTAGTAGTAGTAGTAACAGTAGTAGTAGTAGTAGTACTACTAGTAATATTAGTAGTGGTAGTAGTAGCAGTAGTATTAGTAGTAGTAGTAGCCGTACGAGTCGTAGTACTGGTAGTACTGGTAGTAGTAGGAGTAGTAGTAATAGTCGTAGTAGTAAGTAGTCGTAATAGAATTCGTAATAATATTATTATTAGTAGTAGCAATAGTACCACTCATAGTAGTAGTAGTAGTAGTAGTAGTAGCAGTGGTGGTGGTGGTGGTGGTAGCGGTAACTGGTAGTAGTAGTAGTAGTAGTAGTAGTAGTAGTAGTACGTAGTAGTAGTAGTAGTAGTAGTAGTAGTAGTAGTAGTAGTAGTAATAGTAGTAGTAATGATAATAGTAGTAGTAGTAGTAGTAACAGTACTAGTACTAGTACTAGTAGTAGTAGTAGTAGTAGTAGTAGTAGTGGTAGTAGTAGTAGTAGGAGTAGTAGTAGTAGTCGTAGTAGTCGTAGTAGTAGTCGTAACTAGTAGTAGTGGTAGTAATAGTAGTAGTCGTAGTAGTAGTAGTAGCAGTAGTAGTAGTAGTACTAGTACTAGTAGTAGTAGTAGTAGTAGTAGTAACAGTAACAGTAGTAGTAGTAGTAACAGTAGTAGTAGTAGTAGTAGTAGTAGTAGTAGTACTAGTAGTAGTAGTAGTAGTAGTAGTTGTTGTTGTAGTAGTAGTAGTAGTCGTAGTAGTAGTAGTAGTACTACTAGTAATATTAGTAGTGGTAGTAGTAGCAGTAGTATTAGTAGTAGTGGTAGGAGTAGGAGTAGGAGTAGTAGTAGTACTATTAATAGCAGTTCTAACGAATCCTGAAGAGTTCCGAAGATTTCGAAGGGATCCGGAGGAATCTGGAAGATCCCATCCGTGGTTGGAATTGGTCTCATTTTTGGTTGGGTTGGAATTGGTCTCATTTGTGGTTGGAATTGGTCTTTTCTGGTTGCAATTCGCTCCGAACGGTTGGAATTGGGCCTAGTCGGTTGTAATTCGTTCCATTTCGGGGGGTAACCTCGGGGGGCCTGCAATTTTGAGGATGCCACCCCTTGCTTCCCCGGCAAGGAACAACTCATCCTGGCATCAGCTCATCTTCATGACCCCGCGCTCGGGCAGGCGCGGGAAGGAAATCTGTCATTGTCCTCGGACACGGCGGCCCACGCGTGTGCGCGTAATGTCTGCGAGCGCTTGCGTGCGCGTCTGCCGGCGAAGTGTCGCCGCACAGTCTCGGGGGCACCCCGAGCGACCAGGATCGGCGGGACTAGCCGAAGGCCACTACAGTCTCCCAGGGTCCTCGGACACGGCGGCCCAGTCCACGGAAGCGTTCAGCGGGTCCGGCGGGCAGCCGCCCGCGCCGCTCCACGCCGCGAGCCGCGCCGCCGGGTAGCCCGCGCTGGAGCGGCCGAGGTCGTCGAAGAGGCCCCTCCTCAAGAGCGCCACCTCCTGGGCAAGGTAGGACGATGAGGAACAGGAGGAGGAGGAGGAGGAGGAGGAGGAGGAGGAGGAGAGGAAGGCGGGGAGGAGGGGGAGGAGGAGGAGGAGGAGGAGGAGGAGGAGGGAGGAGAGGAGGAGGAGGAGGAGGAGGAGGAGGAGGAGGAGGAGGGGAGGAGGAGGAGGAGGAGGAGGAGGAGGAGGAGGAGGAGGAGGAGGCGATCGACAATAAATCCATGCCCCTGCTTACGCCCCGCCCCCACGAGAGGCCAGAGCAGCGACATGGATCAGAAAATCCGGCCCCAGGGGCCACGCGTCTCTGTTCCATGCCCGGTTGCCCTTGGCGCCGAATGGGGGGCAGCAGCAGGAGTGCCCATCGGTCGGAAGGAGCAAGTAGAAACCTGAAGCAAAAAGGCGAATAACATACATGGGGCTCGGGCCCGCCCAGTGAGTAACAGAACGCAACATAAGGTATATCAACTCTTGAAGTAGGAAGACGCTTGAAGTAGATTGGGTTCTGCGAGTCCAAAGAGACCGACTTCCAACGACCGATGGGCATGGATCGAACGTCGGTCGCCAAGAGGGCCCCGACAGCCTCGCGCCGTGAAGGAGAAGCACGGCTGAAAGTTTATTAACAGCGTCGGGCCCCTGGGGGGGGGCCCGCCCCATGCCCACGGCACCGTCGCATAGACGGCTCGGGGTGAGGGCCCACTCCCTTGGAAGAGGACAGTAAACCTCGGTGTAACCACGCTGCCCCCCCTAAAAAAGAAAAACGCGACGTCGGATGCCTGGGGAATGACCCAAAAAATAACGCATCATTGCGAACGCACCTGAAGGCGCAATCGATCACGGCAGACCTGTTCAGCAAACGCCCAAGAGCGCGATGAAGACGCCACTGGTGTAAGCCTGGTGGTTCTTCCTCCCTGGGTCCTCGCCCGCAAGCTGCTCCAGCTCTGGGCCAGAGGAGCAGAGAAAGGCACGAGCATAAAACGCTCCGAGGTCCGCGCGAAAACATTTGTCAAATTCGCAGCGACAACAAAGACCATTTCTTTAATGTTTGGGGCATGACGGGCGTCATGGCCCCCGCCCCCCCCCTATGACGTAACGTTCCCCCACCAGTGCGCTCCGGGCACTGCCGCCGTGCGCACTGGGATCTGCGTAGGTTTCCGCGTAGGAATCCGCAGTGGAGTCTGGCCCGCAGTCGTCGTCGCCGACGTCGTCGTCGTCGTCGTCGCTCGTGGCTCGCGGCTCGTGGCTCGTGGCTCGTCGCTCATCGTCGTCGTGCGCGCGGACGCTGCTGTAGCCAGTTTTTGTTTCATTCCGGGCCGATGATGGCAATCATCTGGGGGGGGTGGAAGGGGTCGATGACGTCACGTTTCGCGCCGGCGGCGCTTGGGAATGCCTAGGAATGACGGAGGATGGGTGGCACCAGCATGTAGGTGGCGATCTGCACCACAACGCCTGTGTACACCTCAGTGCCTGCGTGCACCACAGCGCCTGTGTACACCACACAGCCGATGTACACCACAGCAGCCGCGTGCAACACAGCGTCAATTTGTGCCACCGCGCGCGCGGGCACAACAGCTGTCGTGTACACCACAGCGCCTGCGCACACCACATCAGCCGTGTGCAACACAGCAGTGTACACCACAATGCCTGCGTGCATTGTAGTGCCTGTGTGCACCACGGCGCTTGTGTGCACCACAGCAACCGTGCAAAACAACACCACTATTGTATGTAGAATGTGAAAAAGGAATCGTTATGACAAAATGGAGCGTCTGTGGATTCCACCGAGAACACCCGAAAATAATCTTTATGGAGAAGGAAGCGCCAGGGGAATCTACGAGTCCTTCCGAATTCGCCCGCGTCACCGTAACTCCTCCCATCTGCGTCCAAGTAGCCATCCCAGAACCAAGTGGACCGATTCAATAGACCATTCTGCGGTGCACGCTGAGTTGCGCACGTGCATTGTAGCGCCAACCCGCACGACAGGGGGCAAGGAGAAGGAGGAGGAGGAGGAGGAAGAGAAAAAGGAGGAGGGGGAGGAGGTGGAAATGGAGGAGAAGGGTGGAAGGAAAAACGTCGCATTCGTTTATCAGCACTTTCCTGGCGTGGCGCTTCCACAGCAAATCCTCACGTACAGGCTCCTTCAACCTGCCCTATGCACGCAGGCACTCTGGTGTACAATAGCGCTGCGTTGCACGCGGATGCTGTGGTGTAGACAGGCGCCGTGGCGTGCACAGGCGCCGCGGCGCACGCAAGCATTGTGGTGTACACAGGCGCTGTGTTGCACATGTTTGCCTCTAATGTGCACATGTACACCCGCGCTGCAGTGTACGCAAGCACTGCAATGTACACCGGTGCTGCGTTGCACACGGTTGTTGCGATGTACGCAGGCGCTGTGGTGTACACGCGCGCTGTGGTGCACGCGAGCGTCGTGGTGTACACAGGCGGAGGGGGGCAGATCGCCACCTACATGCTGCTCGGGTCGTCGTCGTCGTCGTCGTCGCTTGTCGTCGCGTTTTGCGCGCGGGCGCGGCTGCGGTGCCGGAGCCACTCGGCGGGGGGGGGCGTTACGTCATAACCCCCCCCCGCCCCCCCCCTGACGCCCGTCATCGCCGAACATAAAGAAACGCTCTCTTTTAACAGGCGTTATGGGAAGAGAGGGAGGGGGGCGAGGAGAGCATAACGCGACGATCCCCTCCGCCGTCATGCGGGTCGAGCACCACAGACTGTGGTGCCAGACGCACTGGGGCGCGGGGGGGAGCGCTACGTGATGGGAAAGGGGGAAGGGGAAGAGAAGGGAAGGGAGAGCATAACGCACGCTATGTCCCAAAAAATGAAAAACACTCTCCGTGGAGTTTGTCCTGTCGACCCCGGACACCCCCCATCCCCTTGGCGCGCCCCGCGCGCCGGGCGGCTGCGCCAAGAGGCGCGACCGGGGACTCTCCGGCGCCGACCAACGGGGGAAGCTCGTTGAGCATCGTTAAACCGATCCCCATCCCCACCAGCGTGGGCTGGGCCCCACTGGCCGATGTACCCCCCTGGATGAGATATAGGCTCTGCCCCCGTCGGGTTTCGAGGGGCACATCCCCAACTGAGGTGGCGAAGCGGTGGGACTCGATTTGGACGCCCGAAATGGGTACGGAAACAATGGGTACAATGCCCAACAACAAATGTTGTCCCAAACCAACAGCGGCCGCTGTTCGGCAGGCGGCCTTCTGTCTCGAATGGACACAGGCCGCGGCGGCGTGGACAGCGAATCCTGTTCAAAATGAACAGGAACTGCTGTTGGGCATCGTACCCATTCTTTCCGTGCACATTTCGGGTGTCCAGACTCGAGATGGGGATGGGGATGGGGATGGGGATCGGCTGAAAGATACTGACCCGCGCGGGCCGGCGGGGGAACTCCGTGCCGCCTTCTGCTCCGCGACGGGTACCGCCGGCAGTCGCCGCCGCACCGCGCCTCCACGCGACCGGCCACCTCCTCCAGCGCGGCCGCCGCCTCCTCTCTCGGTGGCTCGAAAATGGGGTCCTGAGGTGTGTGTTTGTGTGGAGTTCTGG